>RJWH01001546.1:107375-359292 GCA_004363575.1 Solenodon paradoxus | reverse complement strand
CAAGCAGACCATGTATCCTATCTCATGATCATGAACCAGGAGCACTGCAAGTGTCTTGGGTGCAGTGGAGGAGGCCAGGACCAAGTCAATGCCAGCGAGCATGGCCAAAAAGAGGTACATAGGTTGATGCAAAGACGACTCAGTCCAGATGATGAAGACAATGGTGACATTGCCTACTAGAGCAAGGAGGTAAAGGACGCACAGTGGCAATGCTATCCAGTGCTGACTATCCTCTAAACCTGGGATGCCAACCAGGAAAAAAGAAGGCTGGATTAGCCTCCAGGTGGAATTACTAAAGACCATCATCAGTCGTTCAGAAAGAGAAGGAAAAACAAAATAAAATCATGGTTTCTCCATTTCTGATGGATTGCTACATTGTCCAGATCTGACTACCACGTCATCCGAAGAAGCAACTTAAACTGAAACACAAAGGAATAAGGTTAGCTACAAGGGAAAAAAATCTCCTTTTCTTGACATAGCATTTTTAATAATAAGAGGTTCGCATGTCTGAATTAGAATAGGTCTAGTTTCATTTAGAAATAAGAGTAGAAGTTGTTGTTTTAGAGATATTTAAACTCTATCATTCAATTACATATAAATTAGTAGTGTCTAATTAAAAGGATTTCCTTTATTACCGCCTGACATTATTAACACTATAATCTATCTGCCAATTTTTAAAACTAAACTCCCTCCGTTTCCATAACATAACAACATGACAATTGCTCCTCTTACGTTTCCAGTCCCACTGTCTTTGCCATCTACCTATCCATTATATTTTGTCGATTCCAGAGTTCCATCTTCTCCTCTATTCCCTAGTCTATATGTGAACTCTAATTGAGTTCATCCCTTCATGTGGTTTCAACTATTACTATACTTTAATTATTTTTCATGTGTGTGTTTCTCAGTAAATATCTTTTCCAAAAACATATTTGTCCATTTGCTTCTTAAATATCTATACTCCACACTCTGTTAAAGACTGAATTAACTCACTTATCCTTCCCAAATCTTCTCTACCTTCTTTATACCCAGACTTTTGTGATTATATCTCTATCTACCCTCCTAAACCAGTACGAAAACTTGCAAAAAACTGATACTCATTCCTATCTCTCATTAATTTTACCTATTCACCAGTTGATTTTATTTTTAGCAGTGCGTCTATCCACTCAAACTCCAAGTCACTATACTGGTATAACTTCTTTCACCTGGGTCATTTTCTTAGATCTCTCTGTCAGAAATGACTCACCTCTTGAGAATATGTCTTTATAGATCACACTGAGCGTACTTTTGACAAAGTAAAAGCCTCTGAGCAAAATCTGAAGTGGTCAGTGGGCTTTTGTCCAGCAGACTTTTTCCTCCAGATTAAAATCCACAGATAATTTCAAGTAACAGTAATATATATATATATATATACATTTGTATATGCATATATATGCATACATATGTACCTTACCTTTCCATCTTTGCTGCAAGTTTTAGCCCACTTTTTATATATATTATTGCTGAGGAATCTGAGAATAGTTGTGTATTAGGAAGGTTGCCCATCACTCTGATAGGAGCAGCATGAACAGAGCATTGGAGGGTGAGGCCAAACTATAGGGGATGAAAGAGAAAAACAGACTCATGTGCCTGAAACCAACCTACCACTTCATGCTTCATTGTTGGTGAGTCTACAGAAAAAACCTACAGCTGCTTATTAAACATTAGTTACTAAAGTAAAAAAGATGTAATTCTAAGAGGATAGGCAAAAGGAACTTTATTCCCAAGAACCTAAAAATGAGGACATATTTATTGCTCTGACCATAGCAAAGGACAATTAATGAAGAAATGATGTTACTCATTCCCACTTATTTTAATAAATTCAGTCTAAATGAAATGTCTTCTATCAAATTGTCTCCATATTCTGTAAGGCAGGGTAATATGCCTCCTTTTCTTTTCTGTAAGTCAGTTTACTAACACTGTCATTGCATCAATTCCCCTACAGTGTAAATTCCATCAGTGAATCATTCCTAAAAGAATATAGCTTATGGTGGTAGTTCCAAACCTAGTCCACAAATGCCAGAATACATACAAATACATTTGTTTGTGTTCATATGTGAAATAAATTGATACATATCAACCAGTAATTGCAAGAAAGTGACAAGACAAACACTGAACTTAGGGATAGGAATGATGTAGTAAATAGGGGGCATCCATGAGGGATAAAATTTTTGAGCCTCAATACTCGTCAGAAATAACATTCACTGCGCTTCATGGCAGAGGGAACGTTGTGCAATCTCTCTGCCATAAGAGGCTATGACAGAATACTCAGTGTATGTCAGAAATTAGAGACTCCTCTGGTCACTACTGCTCACTCTATCACTGTCTCTCTCACTGTGGGCAAGGAGGCTCCTCTATGGACTGTGGCTTATCTGTCTCCTTAACAGTGTCATGGACTTTATGCAAAAGGAGGTACAAGGACAGAGAGAGTGGTGACCTCCTAAGAAAGGAGGAAGAGTAACACTAAGTGACAGAGTTCAGCTGGCCAATCTGAGCTTTACATGCAATCAGTAAATTAGACTGATTGGGGGGCACTGTTCTCCTGGTCTCTGGGCTACCTTTGACTTTGCATGCTTTAAAGCCTACAGTCTGAAGAAAACTTAGAATAAGGAGAAAATTCTGAAACTGCAAAGGTGTTTCTATGAACTTCTCTGCCCAATTACAGAAAGCCCTTGAGTTCCCATTCTCTTCCATGCCCTTCTTCCCTAGCAGTAATGAAGAGAATTTTGTACTCAAAGGGGCTACTCAGCAATAAGAATAGCAAAGAGTACATCAAACACATTGTCAAGTTCTTTGAAGCTAAAGCTCCAGGATAAGAAACAAGAGTACTAGCTCTGGCAAGATGTGAATCAAAGAGGCAAATCACCTGTAACCATGTACCACTTGTGATGATGAAGACACCAACCTAGGAGCATCCTAAGGCTCAGCTGAATCTGATGGTTTAATTGGAGCCTTAAGTATCTACAAACTCACAGAATAGTTCTCTGATATTTGAAGGACAAAAATTAACATAAATAAAAGAAAAAGTAATAGTTTTTAGAAGTCAGACTGTGAGATGACAGCTACTCTGCAATAGGAGAAATAAGTTTGAATTATTATAAGAGAGCTGATTAGAAACACTGGAATAGTTGGAGTCAGAAGAGCCAAACCAAGAAATAACTTCTATTATAAGGGACATGGGAAAAGTAGAAACCAGCTATCAACAGTCTTCCCCCAAACAATAAGCTTCATATACTTACTTTATTTTTCACACCTGAAATCCCATGCATAAATTGTAGCTGGTTCTGTCAATTCACCCTGAAAGGCAAGTCCATTCTTGATACTCTGCAAACCAAGACTAATGACTGTGAACAAAGCAATGGGAAGATATGATGTTATAACCAATCGTCAAGTCCCAGAGGAAACACAGACGCAAATGAGTATAGTCAAAATTAGCTTCTAGACTGCCTGGAGACACACAGAATTAAGTATTAAGTCTACTCTCCCCAAGAATAGCTGGTTGTGCATAGAGTCAAGGTAGGAAGTGATACATGCCCCTGACAGGGTGGTCCACATATATTTAGTCTTGGTTTTCACAACAAAGCCAGTACATTCTGATGACATCATGTTCAGTGGGTTAGGAAATCTTGCATTTCTTTGCAAGATTAAAATTATCATTTTCACAGGTCAAACTCAGATCAAGTCACTTCTTCAGTAAACTGTGCTTATGACTTCATTCATCCATCTACTAAAACTGTTGACTGTTAAAAATTCATAAATAAGTCACTCTCTCCTGGACAAAGAGAAATGACTCACCTAAGATTTCTTTTCCTTCCTGAGTACAACTTTCATCCAGTGACTTATCTATGTAAAAATACAAAAACTGGACATCTTTCTTCAGTGAGAAACAATGCTAAAGGTTCATCACCTCATGAAGCATCATTATCACGCATCTGGGCTAACTTGATCATAGTTAAATTTCTTCCTTTGCTCCATTGAGTTTGCATAACTCTATAACAGATGCCATTCCCAAGTATATTTCACAAACTTTCTTCATGCAAATATCTGCTTCACAGACTAGATTCTGGAGAATCCAACCTAAGATAAATATCACCTGTCTCAAGCAAACTTAACATTCTGCTTCTCCTGAGATATTGTGCCAAATCCACAGACATCAACTCCAGTACCAGAGCATTTATGGAATGAACATAAGTTTCCAGTAGTATGGTCTAAGACCTCTTCTATCCTAACTCCTTGTCTTCAAGCAGATTCTTCCATGGTCCAATATCTGATAAGTCAGCTACCGGTCCATTCAAATGGTCACATTCTCCTTTAGAATAAAACTTTCATTGCACAGTATTTTTATTTATCTATCAATAAGTAATTCATACTTGGTGGGAAGTGTTTTTATCCATGCATTTTTTCAGTTGACATGAGTATCTAAAAATGCAGTAAATTTGCTAAATCTTTGAAAAAACATTTATCGTAGTCCTTTTCATCATGGTTCATGGATATTACATTAAGTATGTAATCACAGGAGTGTATTGACAGTAATATATGTGTTATAACTCAAAAATTAAGTGTGCTAAAAAGCACATTTATATATAAAGATACATAGATAGGTAGATAGATATAGATATAGATATAACAAAATCTCCTCAATCCAGGAAGTTCAGGAAACGCTCCCTGATTCAAGTGAGTGACCAGACCAATGGGTTGAAAGTGAGGAGAAATATACAGATAGGCTTCAGATATAAAATCCATGAGTCAGGAGAGAAGGGAGTATTATCTAAGACCTAAAAGAATCATAAAGTTAGAAATATAGTACTCAACGACTGTGTCTGGTATGTATCAGGAACCATAACACGAAGTTTTATACCATGTTAGAGGACAGTGGAAAGTTGCATGTATTTTAAGTAAAAGATGGAGAGCATCAATATGAGAATTTCATTATGAAATATGTTCATGGACAGCAGATGGAAAGGGATGAAGCATAGATTCTGAGAGATGTTGGAAGCAAATAGAATCACCTATATGGATTCACAGACATGCAATGAGGTTGAGTAAATGAGGAAGGGTTCTTTGGGAGAAATATCAGAATTTGAAAACCCAGAATGTTCACTGTGTCATCCACATGAATACTGACATTTCTAACATTATTATGTGTGGCAAAATATAGAGACGAGGATATTGACCAAGTCATCATTTTAAATGGAGCTAACCAAGCAATAGAGCAGTAACAGGGAGTGAATAACATGAACTACAAAAGTATCATTATGTGCTCACTTATTTGATAGTCTGTTTTTCCAGGAAATAATGGGAAAATGCATTGCAGAACCAAAGCAGCAAGCTCACTACTTATCCAGAGGTTGAAGAAGTGAGAGACAATGAACGATCCTGTGTTTACTCACAGCAGTTAAGTTTGCAACCATGCTTCTAGTTTGCACAAGACCTAAAGTACCATCATTTGAAATTGCAGCATTTTGAAAAACAAATTAATGTGGTGTTAGTCATGATAATGACAGTAAAGACAATAGTTTTATGATCTAATAGTGTCCTATGATCCCAATAGTGCTAAGACCACATTAACTTAAGTTTACTAAATTTAATGACAGAACTTCTGGTTTATTTTTCCACACATAAGAAGCTTGGAATTCACCACCCTGTAGTGAAGAATAAAAAACTGATCACACGGAAAAATCACCTGCTCCTCTAGTCTCCATAAGAAAGGGGAGGATAAAGGGAAACCATCTGACTCCAAGATTATAATCATCACAGATTATGATTGCAGAGTAGAAACTGTTACAGCAGTGAATGCAGGGTAGGGAAACCTGAACTGCCACTGAAAAATCACTCTAGGCTCAGTGCACACAATAGAGAGTTAAAAATTTCAAAGGAACCTCGGGAAGGAGACCGCATACCTTATTATATTTACGTCTAGATTCTCCACCAGTTGCTAGCATAAATACCTGAAAATCTGATATTTCTTGATACAGGGGTGGGCTGTGGTGGATGAATAAAGAACCATTTTGAAACACACCAGCACATTTCATAATGAGACCTGACTTGAGGGGAATCTTGTTAACCAGGCCATGCTTACTGGGTATTATAAAAGCCTAACTGACCTGAAAAAAGAAAAAAACTCATTTCCATTCAACTACAAAAATCCTGTCTCACTTAAGGGGGGTAGAAAACACTAAAAACACCATGAAATTTACATTCCAGAGCCATAAGTTCACTAGAATCCTGAAAGCCATCCCCACATGCCTCATCACCATACTGTGGTCTATTTACAGCTACCAGTTTTACCTAGCACATCAGTTACGACTATCAGGGAAAAAATGAAAGTTACATAAAGGGAAAACAACAATTTGAATATACAAAGTAGTTGTAGTTCCAGATTTGAAATTTGATATTTAAAACAACTATGACCGATAGTCTAAGGGTTCTAATGGATAAAGGAGACAGCATGCAAAAGCAGAGAGGCAATGTAGGCAGAGAAATAAAAATATTAAAATTTTTAAGCAAAAGAAAATGTTAGAGATTTTAAAGAAACTCACAGAAATAGTGTCTTTCATGGATTATTAGCAGACTTCATGTGACTGAGGAAAGACTGTTGCTTACAATCAATATAATTCAGAAGAAAACTGAAAGACAAAAGAACAAAGACTGAAAATGAAAGAACAGAATATCCAGGGACTGTGGTATAACATACAAAATGGAAATATCCAGTGTAACATACGTGTATTACCTACTATATTATATAATGGAAATACCAGGAAAAATATGGGAATAAATATTTGAAATAATAAGAGCATAATATCCTTCACAAGAATTTCAGAACTCAGGAAGCTCAGGGAACACCAAACAGGAAAGTTGTTTTTTTAAAAAATGCACCTAGACATATAATTTTCAAACTATAGAGTGAATAAAGGAAAGAATCTGGAAAAAAACAGAGAAAAAAATAACATTACATAGCGAGAAATAAAAATAAGGATTATACCTGACTTTTACTCAGAAATCAAGCAAGAAAGAAGAGTGTAATAAAATATTTAAAGTAAGAACCCAGTAACCTAGAATTCTCTACCCTATGAAATGACACTTCAAAAATAAAGGATATTTTTCTCAGACAAAAGAATTGAGGAATTTGTTGCAGGATATTTGCCTTGCAAAAATTGTTCAAAGAAGTACTTTAGAGAGAAGAAAAATTATGAAGATCAGAAATTCAGATCTAACGAAAGCAAGGAACAACATTGAAAACTAAGCAAGTGAAGATAAAAATAAGACATTTTCTTATTTCTAACTCATCCAGTAGCAGCTTGTTCAAAATAATACCAACAATGTATTCAATTTTGTATATGTGTATCATGATGTTTATGTATGCTTATGTATAACTTAAACAAATGACAGCAATAATTTAAAGGACAAGCAAGAGAGGATTATTTTATTATTTTGTTATAATAGGATACTCACACTATATATAAAGTGGTACAGTGTTATTTGCAAGTGGACATGAATTAACTGTCAATGCATATTGCGAACAGTGAAAAAATCTACAAGGAAAGTAGAAAAGTAGAACTTTTTTAAAAGGCAGTATAATTGATTTGCTAAGAAAGATGATAAAATCATATAGAATGCTCAATTAACGCTACAAAAATAAAGAGTAGAAAACAAAATAAGACTATAAAGAACAAGGGTTACAAATACAAAACAGTAACAAATATGGTATATACTATCCCAACTGTATCAACAGTCACGGTTCATGTAAGTGGAGCGTACCAAAATCAAACCCTCTAAGGGAGAGGAGAGAAGATGACAGCCTTGGAGGAAGGAAATTCAGATCCTCCTGCAGAGCAACTAGAAATTCACCTACTTTTCAGAGTGAAATACCCAGGAAGGGCAAGCGCAGAGGTTGTGGAGATGGAGAGGGTTTTGTAGCAAAAATGTCCTGTATGCCAGTAACCAAAGATTCAGGACTCAGAATAGAAGACAGGACAGTGTGGTGGAGCTGCAGGATGAGGCAAATGAGCCCGAAGTGTCACTACAGATGCAGCAAGGAGTCCAACCAGCAGGAACATGATGCAGAGGTTGGGGGACACCGTCTCGGTGCCAAGTAAAAGGAGAGTCAGCACACCAGGGATTGAGCTGGAGCTAGCATGGTGAAATTAACATGGGTGCCAACATAACTGGAAGGCAGCTAGTGAATTTCCCCACTTCCATGCTCTCCCATCACCATTTTGTGCTGGAGTCTCAGGATCCATCCACTGGTTATCCCACCCCCTAGGATTAAAGAAAGAAGGAAGTCTCCCTGATGGGAAGAACCTCAATGCTACCTGCTAGCTCAATGCTATGGGTAGAAACAAAACTGCAGTCTGATTGCCAGCTTTAGGCCAGCAGAAATGTGACCCTGCACCGTACGCAAGGCCATCACTGCAGGGAAACCAAATCCACAGAAACATAAACAGAACACCAAACAGAACAAAGGCACACAGAGAAATAAATGTGAAATGATGGATCCAATAGAAAAACAGGGGAAATCTGAATATAAGAAACATATGCAAACTACTTGAAGATGAATTTAGAGTAACAATAAATTAACATACTCATATAAATCCAGAAAACAATAGAGGAAGTAAAAGAGAACATCAAAAAAGAAAGAGAGGACCTGGAGAAAGATATAGCAGAAATGAAGAATAAGATAGCTGAAGTGAAGAACTCAATAGACAGACTCAGTAATAAGATGGATGAGACTTCCAGTAGAATCAGTGAACTGGAAGATAAGCAGAAGAACTCAGTCAAGCAAACCTACAAAGAGATTTAAAAAAACAAATAAATGAAGACAGTATTCAAGACCTTTGGGATACCACAAAAAGAAAGAGTATTCACATCACAGGGGTCCCAGAAGAAGAGAGAGAAAGGGGGAAGAGACTGTATTTGAATAAATAATTATGAGAACTTCCCAAGACTGAAGTATGAAGCTATCCTCCAGTAAAATTAGAACAGTCACAATATCATATTTATATGTTCATATGGATCCCATAATTTTATTTCCCTCTGGTGATTTTTGTTCTTTCCTGTTGATTCTTCGTTTCTTCATTCACTTTTCCTTTTTATCATCATTATTGTGGGTTGGGATTTCATTTTTCTCTGTTGTAAGACCCCTTTCAGGATTTCTTGAATAGCAGGTTTGGTGGTGGAAGAAGCCACTAGGGGAATGGTGATTACAGAAATGGACTAGCTGGTTCTAAAATTCATGTAGAATTGCAAGGGACCTTGAATCAAAGCAATTTTGGAAAGCAAAATATTTAAAGGATTCATGCTTCCCAATTTCAAAATTAACTACAAAGTAATCAAAACAAAACAATGTTACTGGCATAACTGTTGAATGGATTTGAATTAAGAGTCTAGTAATAAACTTACACATTTATGGTCAAATGATTTTCAATAAATTTCCAGCATCATTCAATGAGATTACAACAAATTATCCAAGAGCACTAACTAGTTGGCTGTCTCCTCACACTACAGACAAATATTAACTTAAGAAGAGTCATAAAATCAGCTCAAAATACAATTAAGGAAGAGAAGGCAGAAATTAAAAGTTTGCAAAGGAAACTAACTGAGATCCAGGATATAAAGAATGCAATAAATGAGATCAGAGAACCAAAGAAAGCTAAGGAGACCAAATTTAACAAATGGAGGAAAGGTTCCATGATCTGGAGGATAGAAATGTACAAAGCAGCAAAGTAGAAGAGATGGATATAAAATAGTTTTTAAAAAACACCACTCCACCAACTATCTGACATAATTAGTAAAGGCAACCTAATAATAATGGGTATCACAGAAGACAACGCGAAAAAGAAGGAAGTAGAAAACATTCAAAGAAATAATTGCTGAATATTTCCTAAATCTGGGAAAAAGAAATGAACATACATGTAAACTAATCCAACAGAACATCCAGTTATCTTAATGCAAAGACCCACACAAGTCATGTGCCAGGGAAACTCTCAAAAATTCAAGACAAAAAGAAAGAATCTTTAATATGCCTTGAAAAAAAGGCCAATAGCATGAAAAGGGACTCCCATCAGACTTCTCAACAGAACCCCTACAGTCCAGGAAAGAATGGAATGATGAAATGGAGAGGGTGCTCCAATACCAAAACTGCAATTCAAGAATACTATTTTCTGCAAAAATTTTATCCCAGATACCAGGATGAATAAGGGATTTCCATGACAAGCAAAAGCTGAATGAATTTGTTGCCACAAGACTTCCACCACTATAAAATGTCTAAAAGAGACTCTTCTACCTAAATTCAAAAAGTAGGAAGCCTAAAAATTGCTAAACAAGGGAATAACTGGGTAAGATGTCATAGTTGCAAATATTAAAGATAAAACTGCAAATCTCTTAGAAGAAAATATACTAGCAAACCTTCATGACCTGGAGTTAAGCAGAAAACTCTTAGTGATAATAGCAAAAGATAGGAGAAAAAGAAAAAAAACAAATAAATTGAAATTCATCAAAATTAAAACCACTGCTTCTAAGGTTACTGTCAAGGAAGAAATAATCCGTATGATAGAGGAATAGATTTACAAATAAAATGACAAGCACATAACTTCACAAAATGACATAAGTGAACACTAAAATTTTGGATGAAATTTTCAGCAAATACAGCTCTCATTTAGGATAATTTTATCTGAATATAGATTCTGTGTAACTTTTATTCCAGTTTAATTAAAATTTAAATGCTGTGTCATAAAAGACAAGAGAAGCAAGTGTTCCTAGGAAACAGAATTGATCAAAGCAAATACTGAAGAGTGCAGCCTGGAGACGCAGATGCCATTTTGGTGTCGTCCATGTGAAAGCCAAAGACATGGGTTTGCCACTGATGAGCCAGGAGGCAGGGGGAAATACAAAATGAACAACCAAGTAAATAAAAATTGCTTCTGTCTGCCTGACTACTTGTATTCACTTCTGACTTCTTCCTTCCTCTTAAAATATGTTGAGATTAGATTTAACTTTTAGAATATCTATTATTTTGGCAATATGAGATCGTTAGCAAAAGCAATCTTTATATGGTATTGAGACAAAAATTAAGTTGTAGTGAAATAATAGGTATAAAAGAGATGAGACAGAAAATACAAAATAAAGAGGTTGCTCATCAAGTTTGTAAAAGGGGAAATATAGAGGAAGAATCTGTAAGAGATATGAGGTAAAAAATAATTTTGAGATGGGACACTTCATGACTGCCCTATATGAGGTGTGATCAAAGAAGGATGAATCAAGCTCCAGGGGGTCTGGAATTTTCCGGAAAGTTGTTCTTTTTGTGGGATACCCCTGGGATAAATGATGAATTTCTGCTGCCAGAAATTAGTTGAGTAACCCTTGAGAGCACCATAATCTTTTCTAATTTCATTGTAAACAGCATTAGACCCTGGAGGATGCTTGAGAAGGAAGGACTTATAGAAAAGCTTACCAAACTAAAGCATCTAATGTATTTATTCTATAACGGGGATGTTATGCAAAGTCAGGATCCACACTAAACAACACAAAATGGACACACTAGCTGAAGCCAGAAGAGTAGAAGCAGCTACAGAAGAATCAGCATCCTGAGAACCTCTCACAGCATCGCCTAAAGTAGTAAGTAAATCCGTTAGTGATCTGCATCCTGTGACGGGAGGAGATGGACCTGTTCTGCTCATGTCTCACATCTGATTCTACACCTTCTCTTTGGCTTCCATCATTGGTGCCTTGTTTAATCCTTAACCTTTAGTATATCCGTCACCAGATTCTTCACTTTTGAAGAAAACACAATCAGCAGTAGACTGAACTCCAAGATGACACTCTCAGAAAAACAGGAATCTTTTCAAGCAGAAGGTCATGCAAACAAAACAGAGTAAGACATAGATATTCTGATAAACAAAAACAAAAATCAGCATTTTGCAGTGTGTTTCAGAAGAAGCTCATTAAAAATGCCATGAATAAATGATAAATAAAATGCGAATAGTAAAGTTCTATAGTCCCAGAACAAAAAGTGCTCTTAAAAATCGTTGATATTAAATTAAAATCCTGTTAAAAAAAAAAACTTCATACATTGAAAAAGGCATACACCTCTAAAAACCTGACATAATATTTAATAACAATTCTAGCAGAATTTCCACTAAATTCAAGATACTTGTCATCACAATTGTTTTACAAATGCCATGGGTTTCTAGCTATTTCAGTGTGGTAGAAATTAAAATTTAAGAGATATGAATATAGGGTATATCCTGGTGACCTAGCAGTTTAGTACACCTAGGAGTAGTCCCACATACATTCCATAGTCCCAGATTCAAGACCCGAATCCAGGGGAAAAAGCAATGTGAACAATTAAATAAAAATAAAAAGTGCTTCCTAATACTCTCTCTTCCTGTCTGCCTGCCTACCAGCTTTAACTTCTGCCTGCACCAGTCCTTCAAAAAAAAAGATTTGAATATTTGCATGAAGGGAAAACATCACTGTTTTGATGCAACTTTATGATCTACCTAAAATACCAATGAAAGAATATCAATGGGAAAATAGTAAGAATTGACAAGTTAACAAAGTAGATGACACATAAAATAAATAAGAATAATTAAAATGTACAAAATAATAAATACAAAATATTTTCTTTAATACCAAAAGTTTATTGATTGGTATAATAATATGGGAATAATTAGAAAGTAATTAAAAGTGAGAAAGGTTTAGCAAAATGGATAAAAACTAGGCAAAATAAGTCTGTATGATAACACTAAAAAGATGATTTTAATGGTCCTCACATCTGGAAACACACAATAAAATGTATAATACACAATGAGACAGTCATTAAATGTGTCCCAAAATACTAATAATCGTAATGATAAGGACCATCAAAGTTTAGCAGTTAAATTCAACAATTTAACATTTAAATTAATACAGACAAGTTAAGTGAAAAGCCTTGATAGTATAAAGATGTCACCTAATATTTTTCCAAAACAAATTGTACATATTTAACAAATCCAATCAAATTATGATATTTTAAAGCTCCATGCAGAAACTCTAAGATTAACCTGGAAGAAAAATACAAGAAAAATGCTTCAAATTGAATAATACAAGAGTAACATACTCTGCATTAATCATAAAATCATATTTTCAATTTCAATTTGATATTAACAAAAAAGTAACAAGAAAGAAATATGAAACAAGAGATTGCCTAGTGAATTTTATGTATATGAAATATATTTGACTAAGAGGTCAAAACAATCAGTTGGGATAATTGTGGAAGTCACTGTTTAATGATTTAAAGTAAACTGTTTGCTTACTTTTCTTTATCTAAAAAATTAATTCCTTATAAATAGGTTATGTCGCAAGACCAAAAGGTCAGCCATTAGCAATATAAAGCCTTACAATGAAACGAATATTTGTCATTTTTAATAAAAAATAATTTTGTGTTTCCTCTTTGGAGAGTAAAATATTTGGATAATTGCTGAAAGCTAAATAAATTATCTCATAATAATAATAACAGCAGCAACAAGAGTACAAAGAGGATTTTAAAAACAATTTGGGAAGTTAACAGACTCCCAAGGAGATTATCTACTTGGTTAAAGGCAAAAAGGTATAATAAAAAAGGACATGAAAATAAATAGTATATATCTGATTTAAAGATAAATATAGATATAATTAAAAATATATAAGCAGTATATAGACATCAAATAAAAATTAGAAAAAATATAAAGCCATATAACAAAATAAAATATTCACATTATTAAAATATGCATAATTATAATTTTTATAGTTTCATATAAACTATATGATATAGTATGTTTGATGTAATATGAGTTTCATATGTATACAATATTAGAAACACAAAATGAAAAAGTCTATGTAAAATTGCAGCTGTGTGAAAGGCTGCAAGAAATAATACGTCAGTTCTTTTAATTGTATCCCATAAGGTGGAATTGCTGGATGATATGGCAAGTTTATTTTTAATATTTGGAAACTCCCATATTGTTTCTCGCAAAGGCTGCACATTACGCATTTCTATGATGGGTCCCCAAGAGTTCTAAATTTTATACAGTCTTGTCAAAATTTGATCTTTTCTAGGAAGGTTTTTAATTTTTTACATTAGTTATCCTACTAGGAATGTGTTAGTATCTCATTTGGTTTTTACTTACACTTGCCTAATAATTAGTGCTGTTAAGTATGATTTAACAATATTTATTGATCCTCTTTATATATCCTCTTTGGAGAAATGTCTGTCCAAGTCTTTACTAACTTGTTAATTGTGTTCTTTCCTTTTTTGGTGTTGAGTTGTAAATATTCTTTTTCTTTCCGCAGATTTATTTCTTATCAAATATATGATACACAAATATTTCACCATATACCATGGGTTGCCTTTTCATTATCTTATTTCATTATACCTTTAATGTACAGTTTTATTTTTGATGCAATACATTTATCTCTTTTTGTCTTATTATTGCTTTTGCTTTTGGTGTCAGACTCAAGGAAATATATTAGTTGATTAACTTATCCAATTTCTGCTATTTTGGTTTTTTGTTTTGTTTTAATAGTAGTTCAAGAAAACTAATACACTCCTGAAGTGTCTGTTTCTTCATGATAAATGTGTCAGCTACATATTTTCCATCCCCCATAATGAAAAATATAGCCAGAATTTTGGGAACATAGGATGATTAAATTTTTATTATGTTAAAACTTTATTTTAGCATATATCTGGGACCTTCTTTGGCTCTTAGTAAGTTTCTCCTTACAGGTTCAAAGGGATAGAAAATGAATTACCTTAAAAAGTACCGAGTTAATGGAACATGAATCTTACAAATATACACACATTTTTGCCTTTAACTAAATTAACCAGATTATTCTTGTTTCCCTTTAATCCACAGAACATAAGACATCTAATACTATGGATAGCACCCTGAGTATAACCAATGGCTCAAGTTTTCAGGTGTTTGAGTTCATCCTGATGGGATTCCCAGGCATTCACGAGTGGCAGCACTGGCTCTCCCTGCCCCTGGCTCTACTCTACCTCTTAGGTCTTGGTGCAAATCTCCTCATCATGATCACCATCTACCATGAGTCAACCCTGCATCAGCCTATGTATCAGCTCCTTGGTGTCTTGGCTATAGTGGACATTGGCCTGGCTACCACAATCATGCCCAGAATCCTGGCCGTGCTATCCTTTAATTCAAAGGCAATCAGCCTCCCTGAGTGCTTTGCACAGATCTATGCCATTCATACTTTTACATGCATGGAATCAGGCATCTTTCTCTGCATGGCTGTGGATAGATATGTAGCTATTTGCTACCCTCTTCAATACCCCTCCATAGTCACTGATGCTTTTGTGATCAAAGTCACATTATCTATGATATTCAGAAATAGCCTGTTGACCATCCCAGTGCCTGTCCTGGCTGCTCAGAGACACTACTGCTCCAGGAATGAGATTGACCACTGTCTGTGTTCGAACTTAGGGGTAATCAGTCTAGCCTGTGATGACATCACCATTAACAGATTTTATCAGTTATCCTTGGGCTGGGTTATGCTTGGCAGTGACATGAGTCTGGTCATTGTTTCCTATATTTTGATTATTCGCTCAGTGCTGAGGCTGAACTCTGCAGAAGCAACATCTAAGGCCCTGAGTACCTGCAGCTCCCATCTCATCCTCATTTTCTTTTTCTACACGGCAGTTATTGTAGTGTCTGTTACTCATCTTGCAGGAAGAAAGTTTCCCTTCATCCCAGTGCTCCTCAATGTTTTGGATATTATCATTCCTCCTGCCCTTAACCCCATGGTGTATGCCCTTAGGACCCAGGAGCTGAGAGTGGGCTTCCAAAGGGTGTTTAATTTGAGTAAAAATGTGCTCAATAAGTGAGACAAGTTAAAATGGAGACTATTTCAAATTATATTATCAAAAAACATACGCTTCTGGACTCAAAAGTAAAGATCCTGTAAAAGCTCACATATACCTGTTGTCAGTCACATTAATTCATATTAATTAAAATTACTTCTACAGTAATAAATCACGTTCATAACATGTATTTTTGTTGTGAAAATGACCCTTTTTTCACTATGGTGTTCCTTCCAAAAGCAATCTTAAGAAGCCCTGGCAATATGCTGTCTGATGGAATCCTAGAATAAAATAAATAACACTAATTAAAAAATAAGGAAATATGAATAAATTGTATGTTTTTATTAATAATTATATGTCAATGTTGGTTCATTAAAGGAGATATTTATACTAAATCAAGTTTTTAATAATAGTGAAAATTGGGAGTGGGATATATATGAACTCTGTACTATCTTCAAGACATTTCTCTAAATCTAATTCTATATTAAAACAAAAAGTTAATTTTCACTTGCTAATACCCTAGTGTTCAGGACTTTTCATTGTAATTTAACTGGTACTTCCTGATATCCAGTCATCATGCATATATTTCCATGTCTTTATCAACCATTTGCATATATTTTAAAAGATTTCCATTTATATCCACTGCCAATTTCTAAGCTTGATTTTATTTGATTTGTCTTTTTATTAGCAAGTTGTAACTACTGAATATTCTAAAGTCATGATCTTCAACAGATAAATGTTTTTTCAATATGTTCTCTCATTCTAAAGGTAGTATTTTTATTTTCTTAATGACAGCCTTGGAGATATGAATGTTTTCAAGTTTAATGAAATCTAATTCATCCATTTTTCTTGGTAGTTTGTGCTTTTGGTGTCATATCTAAGCAGGTTTTGCCTACTTGGATCATAAAGATTTATTCCTAAATTATTCCAAGTGTTTCATCATTTTAGAAGTTTCATTTAATAACATGGTCAGTTTTGAATTAATTTAAATATTTGATAAGTGATAAAGAGTTCCGACATCACATTTTTGAACGTGGCTATCCAATTGTCTCAGCACAATTCGGTGAATAGACTTTCTCCCCCAAAGGATTGACATTACAACTCTGCCAAAAACAATTCAGTCAGGCAAGGGAATTGCACAGATGCCTATCAAAAGAAGACAGATGATCTAGAGAAACTTGAAAAAAAAATTCTACAAGGTCACTTATATCAGAGAAATGCAAATGAAAAACTACATTGAGATACCATCTCATACCAGTGAGAATGCCTATATCAAAAAGATTTGAAAGAGCAGCGGTGGGAGGGACTGTGGAGAAAAAGAAATCCTCCTACACTGTTGTTTGTCAGCTGGTGCAACCTCTTTGGAAAACAGTGTAGAGATTCAAAGAAATAAAGATGGATCTACCATTCTATGCAGCAATTCCACTTTGGGACATACACTCAGAGGATAAAAAAAAACTCTAATCAGAAAAAAAAACTACACCCCTGTATATCACAGACCACAACAGTCAAGGCATGGAAACAACCGAGATGCCCAACAATCTTCTACATACCTGACACTTGAAAATAGAGATAATTTATTCCTTTTTTCCAACAGAATGCCTCCCTTTATTCCAGCATTTTGTCTTACATCGTTAAGTACTTGATATTAGTGTATGCTTTTTGCAAATTTCTGTTATTATATTGAGGAAATTCTCTAAATTCCTAGTTTGGAAGTATTTTAATCCTGAAATGAAGTTCTATTGTGTAAAATCCTTTTCTACATCTTGAGATGATCATGTGGGTTTTGTTTATCGTTCTATCGATATGAGTTACATTAATTGATTTTCACATGGTAAGTCAACCTTATATTTCTGATATCAATAGCACTTGTTTTAGTGTATAATCATTTTACACAGTGCACAATTTTGTTACTATTTTATGAGAATTTTTGTGTCTAAATTAATGATAAATAATGTTCTATAGTTTTATTTTCTTGTGAGATCTGTACTGTTTTGGGTACCAGTGTAATTAATATTGGCCTCAAAGAATGGTTAGAAAGTAATCTCCCTTTCATATTTTTGGAAGAATTTGTGGAAACCTGTAGATAGTCTCTAATTGTTTGGTATAATTCTCTAATGAAAACATCAGTTCCTGCTCTTTTAAGTAGATACTTATATAGTATTAATTATATATCATTAATTATTTTATGTCTATTGGGATTGACTTCTATTTGAAAACTAAATATCTGCGTGTTAAATAATAATAATAAACAGTCAATGGGTCAATACAGAAATCACTTTCAGATAAAAATATCAAAAATAAATTGAGATTAGTAAAAATATACATAATATGTTAATTTATATGATGCAGCCAATGGAGTGATCAGTGGGATATTTATGTCTATAAAGGCCTATATTTAAAGGAAATGTAAGAGGGAAGATATATCTTTGTCTTTATATAAATGGAGAGACATAGACAAGATAGAGATCTATATAGAATGCAATGTTACAAAGCCTTTAAAGAAGTGTATCCTATCATTACAACAGCATGGATGGACCTGGAAGGTATTATACTAACTGCAATAAGTCAGTGAGAAAGATAAATACTACTGGTATCATTTATATGTGTAATTTTTAATCCAAAGTCAGAGAAATAGAGTAATGTGATGGCTTTAGGTGATAGGAGGGAAGAAAATAAGAGAGGTTGCTAAAAGTGTATAAATGTTCAGTTACAAGATGAATAAGATCTGATGATCTAATGTATAACTTGGTGAAAATACTGTATTGTATAACTGAACTTTGCTAAGGGAGCAGAACTTAAGAGTTCTCACAAAAAAATGTGTACATGTGATGTCATGGATGCATGTGTTACCTTGTGGCACTCCTTTCACAATGTGCATATATGTATGCATTATGTATGTATGTGTGTATATATGTTTATGTAAATATACAGTTACATATTGACACCACATTATACAGTTTAAATATATTAACTACATTTCAACTGCATGTCAACTACATTTCAATAAATCTGGTAAAAACTAAATATTCAAATCAATAAAGTAATCTTCCGTATACAGATACTGTTCAGACACCATACTGTGTATGATTACAAGCTCATTAAATTAATAAGATTATGTTGTATAGTATAGCATATCTTCTACCATAGAGAAAGATTCATTTGTATTAGATAACAATTATGTACTTGGGCAAGATGTTCAATAAATGTCTGTTAGATGTAGTTAGTTTATAGTGTTTGAATTATATGATAGATGATTGATAGAAAGATAATAGATGATAGATATAGAGGTGCTGATAGATCATTGGATGATACACAGATAGGTAGATAATAGATAAATTTAGTATAAAAATTTCATTAATGTGAATATAGAGGATGAGATGTCCCAAGATGTGAAATCAGTAAACTGGAAGTTCAGGAGAGTTCAGTCTGGGTCTAAAGACCTGAGAACCAGAAGATCACAAGGTGTAAAATCCAATATGAAACTAGATGAAGGAGAAAACATGTGCCCCAATTCAAGGAACTCCGAAAAGAGTTCTCTCTTATTCCAAGAAGGATTAAGTTTTTTGTTCTGTTCAGATCATCAAATAATTGAAAGATCACCACATAAGGAGAACAATCTACTTTACTCAGTTTTCTAATTCCAATGTTTATCTCATTCAAATCATCCTCACAGACAAATCCAGAACAACGTTTGACCAAATTTCTAGACACTCTGTGACCCAGTCAAGTTATCACCTAAATTTAACCAGCTCAAGTCCACCCCTTGTCAAGTTAACACCCGTGCACATTTTCTTATACCATATTTAATTTTTTTTTACTTTACAAATATCACTGTCTGTGTCCATTTACTATTTCTAGCAGCTTTTATGGAGTCTTTAGGTTTTTCCAGGTATAGTATCATGTCATATGCAAATAGTAATAGTTTTATATCATTTTGTCCAATTTGGATTCCCTTAATATCCTTTTCTCACCATATTGCACTGACCAACATTTCCAGAACTATGACGAACAGTAGTTGTGATAATGAGCAACCATGTATTGTTCAGATCTTAGGGGAAATGCTTTCAGTTTTTCACTATTAATTATGATGTTGCCTGTGGTTTTGTTAAATATTGCTTTTATTGTGTTCAAATGTGTTCTTTCTATTCCTATTTTGGTGAGGATTTTTTATCATGAATAAATATTTTATCTCACCAGTGCTTTTTCAATGTATGTTAAGTTTTCTATTTTCTATTTTCACTTTGTTGATGTGGTGCATCACATTGATTGATTTGCATTTGTTGAATTATCCTTACATCTCCGGAATCAATCTCACTTTGTTGTGGTGTATAATTGTTTTGATGTGCTTTTCAATTCTATTCGCCAAGATTTCGTTGAGGATTTTTGCATCTATATTCATCAGCAATATTGGTCTGTAGCTTTCTTTTTGGCTGTCTAATCTTGAAATCAAGGTATTATTAACTTCCTAGAATGTATTTGAGAGTTTCCACTTCTCTCAACTTTGTGGAAGAGTTTCAGAAGGCTGAGTTTGCTCTTCTTTGAATGATTGATAGAATTCCCATTGACACCATTCAGTCTGGGGTTATTGTTTGGAGGGAGATCTTCTATTACTGCTTCAAATTCTGATCTTGTGACTGGACTGTTTAAGTTGCCTATTCTTCCTGCTTGAGTTTTGGGAGGTTATAGGGCTCTAGAAACCTGGCCATTTACTCATGATTGACAAAATCTTTGAACATCTAAGTATTCATAGTTGGCTCATGATCCTTTATATTTCTGTAGTGTCTGTTGTGGTTTCATCTCTTTCACATCTGATTTTTGCTATTAGGGTCTTCTCTCTCTATTTCTTCATGATTCTTGCTAGGGTAACATTAATTTTGTTTATTTTCTCAAATAACCAGCTTTTGGATTCATTGATATTTTGGTTGGTGTTTTTGGTTTTCAAATTCATTTATTTCTGTTATAACTTTTATTATTTCCTTTCATCCACTTTTATTTTGATTGTCCTTTCCTTTCTAGCTCCCTTAGGTGTGAGGTTAGGTTTAATCTGGGCTCTCTCTTGTTTTTGATGTGCACTATTATGACTATAAACTTTCCTCTCAAAACAGCTTTTACAGTGTCTCATATGTTCTGGTAGCTTGTTTCTGAATTCTCATTTGTTTCCAGATAAGATCTAATTTCATCTTTAATTTCATTGATAATCCAGGAATTGTTCAGAAATATGTTTCCAATTTTCACACTTTCATGGTTCTTAGAGTTTTGTTCTTTGGGTTCATTTCTAGTTTCGTTCCCTTCTGGTTAGAGAAGATGCTTTCTATAATGTGAATTTTTCTAAATTTTCCAGGACTTGTTCTGTGTCTCAAGATGTGGCCTTTCTTTAGAATGTTCCATAAACATTTGAAAGAACTGTATGTTCTATTTTGTTGGGGTAAACACTCTGTCTGTTAGATCCATGTGATCTTATGATATATTGTTTCAATTAGGGCCCTTCTGTCTGTGTTGGTTTTCTGCCTGGATGATCTATCTACTGATGTAAGTAGTGTTAAAGTCTCCTGATACTATGGTGTTGCTGCCAATATCTGCCTTTAGCTTTGTCAGCATTTGCTTTCTGTTTTTAGATCGTCCTATATTAGATGCATATATTTTAATGATAGTTAATTCTTCTTGATGGATTACCCCTATGGAAAATACATCGTAACAACATGATGAAAGGAGATCAGAAACTGCAATACTAATATCAGCAAAGATAAATCTCCAACTAAAAATGGTATCATGAGGCAAGGATGGACAATACATTATGGTCAAGAAAGTAATCCATAGTTAATCTTAAAATAAAGGCAATAGCATGGATATAACTCTGCCTAAGATATGTCAACAATCCCCTCCCCCCAAATGAGGTAAACTTCTGCCCCTATGCTTGCTCTTAACCTTGGTATCTCATAACAAACACTATGATGTAAAATTAAGAAAACAAATATTATGATATATTTTCTACTGTATAACAAAGGAATAAAATAAGGGAAAACGAAGATAATTGGAATATACATTGATAGTGACAGAGATATATATTTAGATTGGAGAGAGAGACATAAACTTAACAAAGGAATTTTTGTGACAATTACCTATTTTTATAACCAGTCCCATAGACATGCATGGTTACCCATTTGGTACTACCTCTGGCTTCATTAGGAAATATCCTTCAGTTGGTTGTGATTGTCTGATGGATAGCTATATTACTACAGGATCTGGATAATTACTGGGCCTGCCAGGATTGTTTCTTTGTAGTTTCCCGTTGAAATAATCATCGAGCACAATTACACTTAGAGACACTGTGAGAGAATCCTATAGTACAGAAATACTTTTCCTTACCATGATAGCATAGTATTCTAACTTCTCATAGGTAATCAAAATCAGTCCCCCAACTAACATCAGAGCTTCCTTATTTGTCTGTTGAAGCATAGAGATTTGCTGAGGGTTATTTACCAGTAACCTCACTTTCCCTGAAACCATGGCCCATATTCCTCTAATAAGTGCAACTTCTGAAGTATGATCCTATGTCTTACTAAAACCTATAAAACCTGTCATAGGTTTTATCTTTTTTGACATAACAATTTGTTAAAGTACTATATATGAAAACCTGTCTCCACTATAGCTAATTAACAATTATAATGACTCACCAAGGTCAAACCACCATAGTACTAAGACTTAAATCCATTCTTTCATTCATGGCAATTACAAGCCAAGCACACAAGTATAAAAACCAGATTTAAGATCCCTAATAAACTTTTTAAAATCACATAGGCCAAAATCCTGCCATGACAGCAAATACTTTTTAAAACTCACATACACAAATGAAAATGTTTGCATTGTATCATTTTGTTTTGTTGTCTTTACTGAAGTAGCATTAGTTTAAACATTATTTAAGTTTCACATGTACAACATTATAGTTCAACATTTGTATACATTGCATTATGATCACCAACAAAATTCTAGTTTTCATCCACCATCATACAATTGATCTCCTGTACTTATTTCACACAACCTAAAACACTTCTCCTCTGATATATTCTTATATGTTGTCCCAATCTGTTTGTTTCTTTTTTTAATTGGGGGAATAAGGTTTATAATGTTGTATAAATTTCAGGAGTACAGCTTTACACCTCTACGAATGCAAATAAAATAAAATTCTTACCACCAATAATCCAGTTACCATCCACTACCATTCAATCATCTATTTTATCCATTCTTTCCACCTAGCATCCCTTCCCCTCTGGCAACCACTATTCTGTTACCATAATCTGAAGGTTTGTTTATGCTTTGCTTTGTTTGTTTGAGTACTTTTAAAAATTGCAGTAAGATATTTTTTGAAAATTCTGATCTTGCTAATTTAGCATTTCCACCAATTTCTGGGAGCAGAAATCTTTACAGTCTTCGCAATCATTTGCTTAGGTGCTGCCTGTGGGGTCCTTAGAAACAGCCATTACTGTCTTTTTGATGCTTGCTTGGCCATTACTGCTTCTTTGGCCATTACTGCTTCCTTGGCAACCCTGATGGCTTGTTCTTCTTGAGCCTATTAATTTGTTTTCTGATTCCTGTTAGTCATCATAGCATCAAGAAATGCACCAGTGATATCCCTTTGGAATTTAACTGCACTGAAGATTTTTTTCTTCTGAATTTCTTTGGAATGTCCCTTTTGTACCTCTTCCATAGAAGACAGTCCAGTTTATTGCTGAGATTCCTCATGGAAAGGAATGCGGCCTTGCATTTTGAATTTAAAAATTAAAAAATACTTTCCTTTGTTCCTTGCATAGCATCTCCCATGTCTGGGGTAAACCTTGTACCCAATGAAACTACACATTTTTACCTTCATGGTTGCATTTGCCCAGGAGGAAGAAAGTGAGGAGCAGTTTTATTTCTTTATATTCCACATCTGAGTGAAATCATACTGTATTTATCTTTTTTCTGTTGGAGCATGATCTCCTCAAAGTCTATCCATATTGCTACACATGACAAGATGTCATCTTTTTTATAGCTGAGTATACTCTCATTGTGTACATACACCACATCTATATCCATTCATCCACCAATGGCATTTAGGTTGTTTTCAACTTTCGATTGTTATGAATATTGATGCAATGAATTCAGATTGCATTATCTTTTAAATTAATGTTGTCATGTTCTTCAGGTAAATGCCCAGAATTGGAATTATTGGATTGTACAGTAATTCTTTAAGGAGGTATTATTCTGTTTTTCAATGTGGCTACACCATCTTATATTCCCACCAGCAGTATATGAGTTTTCTTTTTATCCATACCTTCTCCAACACTACTGTTTCTAAACTTTTAATATAAAGCATCACTACAGGCGTGAAGTGATATCTCATCAGAGTTTGTATTTGCATTACCTAATATTAAGTGATGGCAATTACTTTTTCCTGTGATGGTGTCCATCTGTATGTCTTCATTGAAGGAGTGTCTATTCAGATTCCATGCCCATTTTTAAATGAATAATGTAGGTTTTGTTGTTGTTATTGAGTTGTATGAGTTCTTTAAACATTTTGGATAGTTGCCCTCTAAAAATTGCATGCTTTGAATATCTTTTCCCAGTCAGTCAGTTGCCTTTCATTTTTGTGATATTTTTATTCCTGTGCAGAAGTATTTTGGTTTAATGTAATGCCAATTATTTATTTTTGCTTCTTTCTCCTTTCTTTTTAAAGACAAATTCACAAAGACATCACTGACACCAATTGTCAAGGAGCTTACCTTATATACTTTTTTATGTACTTTATGGTTCCAGGTCTTATATTCAATTCTTTGATCCATTTTATGTTACTTTCAGCAGTAGTCATTTTTTCACCTGGGTATCTAATTGTCCTAACATCATTTATTGAAGAGATTATCCTTTCTCAGTTGTATTTTCTTGAGTTCTTTTTGATAAATTAATCATCCAAGAATGCATGTTTCTGGGCTCTCAATCTTCCTACATCCATATGTTTGTTTGCTTTTATGGCAATAATATACCCTCTTGATTACTAAAGCTTTGTGGCATAACTTGAAGTCAAAGAGAACAATACCTTCATTTCTATGTAATAATTTTATTATTTCTTTTGTTTGCATTAATACATGCATTTTAGGATACTAAAATTGTAGCATGGTCTCTGTGTATTTAACATATCACCTACAACTTGAGTACTATTGCCCTTTAATATCATCTAGTTGACTTCTTTCTTCATTCCACACTTCCACACTTCTGGTAGTCACACTCTTGTGTCCTATTAATATTGTTGGAGCTTATTCATTTATTTTGTTTCTTTATATTCCACATAGGAGTGAACTATAATATACTTCTTTATTATTTTTATTTCTGAATTATTTTGCTTAACATTATCTTGTCTAATCCATCCATGTAGTTGCAAATACAATGATTTTACCTTTTTTTGGCACTGCATAGAAAACTAGTGAATACATATACCACTGCTTTGTTTTACCTTCATATCATAACAGCCATGTAGGTTAGTTCCATGTCTTTTCTATTGTGAATTATGTAGCTAAAAGCATATGTTTTTTCCTGATTAACATTTTTGTGGATAAATGCCTAGAAGTGGGAGTGCTTAATTCAGTGGAGGATCCATTCCTATTTGTTTAAGAATTCTTCGTGCTGTTTTTCAAAGGATTGCATTAATATGCATACCACGGTAGTGTAGGATTCCTTTTTCTCACACCCTCTCCAGTATTAGTTGTTTCTAATATAGAGGTCATTCTCATTGGTGTAAGGTCATGTTGATATGGTTTTTATTTTCATTTCTCTGATGAGTGATATAGAGCATCTTCATATGTCTCTAGGACATCTGTGAGTCTTGATTATATAGAAATCTGCCTATTCATTTCTTCTGCTTATTTTTGAGAAGGTTGCTTGTTTTATTATTTGTTGAGGTGTATGATCACTTCATGCATTTGAGGATACCTCTGTTTTTGTTCTTTATGTTCAGGATTATATTTCTACTTAAGATCTTTTGTGTATCTATGCAGATATTTGCTTGTCTTATATTTTAGTGAAGAATGTGCTTGGTATTTCATAGAAATGACAACCAGTAGATTTCTTTAAGTTAAATGTCTGTTTTGACAATGTTCAGTTTAGATCAAATTCTTGAGAATAATATTTTTGGCAATATGAGATCATAAGCAAAAAAACTCACCTAGTATTGAGACAAAAATTAAATTTCGGTGAAAAGTATATAGGAGATGAGAAAGAGGAAGCAGGATAAAGAGGTTACTCATAAAGTTTATTAAATATGAAATATAGATAAGCAATTAAGAAGACATACAGACTAAATAATATTTTTGACATGGGACACTTCATAACTGACCTATAGAAAGGTATTATTCATCTGAAAAGGGGTAATTAAGCTCTGGGGAGTCAGGAATGGTAAGCTGTTCATTTGGTGGACGCCCCTTAGGATACAAATTGAGTACTGTTTCCAGATATTACTTGAGTAACCCCTGATATCCTGGAATTGTTTCTTGTTTTATTGTAAAGAGCATTAGACCAGAGAGGATACTATTATGGGTGTGGAGAACTTACAGAACTGTTCCCAAAGTAGAGTGTCTAGGGGGACTTATTTACTCTAAAACTCCAAGCTCCAGAGATGTTAAGCAAAGTCAGGATCTGCTCTGAATAAAAATATTGGACACACTAGCTGAAACTAGAAGAGTAAAAGAAACTGCAGAAGGAACTGCATCCTGAGAACATCTTTATAGCATCTCCTAAAGTAGTAAGTAAACCCACTGGTGATCTGCATCCTGAGACTTGAAGAGATGGACCTGTTCTGTCTATGCCTCAAATCTGCTTCTATGCCTTCTCTTCGGTTTCCATCATTAGTGCCTTGTTTGATCCTTTAACTCTAGTCTCTCCCTTCTTCAGATTCTTCACTTGTGTAGAAAATAAAGTCTGTAATCAGAAAATAGGAGTGATAGGAGGTTGAGCTCCAAGATGACACTTTATGAAAGATAGGAATCTTTCCAACCAGGTTATACAAACAAAACATAAGGCATAAGAAATTCAGATGAATAGAAACAAAAGTCTGCATTTCTCCATGTGTTTCACAAAAATCTCATTAAAAAATGCCATGAATAAATGATAAATTAAGTGGGAATTCTAAGTTCAGTAGTCCCAGAACAAAAAGTACTCTTCAGAATCATTGGTATTAAACTAAAAACCTGTTAAAAAAAACATACACTGATAGAAGGAAAATATCTCTAAAAATAAAAGACATAATATTTAGTGACAATTCTAGTGAAATTTCCACTCAATTCAACCAAAAATGAAGATACTTTACATCACAGTTATTTTACATTGACATGAATTTGCAACCCTTTCAGTGTGATATAAGTTAAAATATAAGAGACAGGACTATTTTCAGGCATGAAAACATTATTCCTTTGAAGCAACTTATGATTTACCTAAAATACCAATAAAAGAATATCAGTGGGAACATTATAAGACATAATAATTTAACAAAGTGGATGATATCAAATTAAAAACAAGCATAGTTATAATACATGAAATTAACAAATACAAAATAGTTTATTATCAACAGCGAACTTATTGTTATAATATTTGGGAGATATAGAAAGCACTTAACAGTGACAAAGGTTTAGCATAGTGGATGAAAGCAAGGTGAAATAATAATAATCTATATAATAATGTTAGAAAGGTGAATTTAATGATCCTCCATATCTTGGTAATACACAATAAAATATATAATACACAAATGTCATATTCACTAAATATATCCCAAAACGCTAAATGTCATAATGATAAGTGAAGCACCACCAAAGTTTAATAGATTTTGACATTTAAATAAAGGCAGAGAGGGTCCTTTTAATAAATGAAAATACTTGATAGTATTTGATGTCACCTTTTTTCCAAGGGACATATGTAGACAACAAATTCCAATCAATCTGTGCTATTTTAAAGTTCAGCATAGAAACTCTAAGTTGCCTCTGGAAGAATAAATACAAGAAAAGGACTTTAAATTGAATAAGAGCAACATACTACTATTATGCATTAAATTTATTATATATTTATATTTTTTATCTCAGGTTGATATTGACACAAAAATAACAAGAAATATAAAACAAAAGATTGCTTAGAGAATTTTATGTATATAAAATATGCATGACAAAGGGCAACACAATCAGGGGGAAATATAGAAGTCGTTGTCTAATTATTTAAAGTAGGTTTTTCTGCATACTCATTAACAGCAAAATTAATTCCATATCAATAAGTTATGTCACAAGACGAAAAGGTTAACCATTAAAAATATAAAGCACCTAATTAAGTAAATATTGGTCACGTTTTTAGTAAAAACTAATTTTCTGTGTTTCTTATTTGGGCAGTGTCATATTTTGATAACTTGATGAAAGCAAAAAGAAAAATTTTCTCCCCACCATAATAATAATACAAACAGGATTTTTCCAAATAAATTTGGAAAGTGGACTACCACGGAAATTATCTATAAATTAATTGGTTAAAGCTGAAAAGTGTAAAAAATGAACTTAAAAAGAAATAGTATAAATCTGATTTAAAGGAAATTTAGCTATATCTAAAAATATATAAGCAGTGTATAAAAAATCTAACAAAGGTTAGAAAAAATACAAAACCGTATGATAAAACTTAATGTACACATTGTAAATAATAAATAGAACTTGGGTATTTATTGCTTCACATATATGTATGTATGTTATATACATGGTATAGTATAGTGTATATATGATGTAAAATGCAGTCTCATATGTATATAAATATTTCCACCTATACCATGAGTTACCTCTTACTCTCAATTGTGTTCTTTGATTCACATTTCTTATTTTTGTGATGCAGTGTTCCCTTAATAAAAATATCTTTAATTCTTAAATTAAAATAAGGTGAAAGAAAATTCTGTATTCTTACCCAAATTTTATTTACATTACCAAAGTTCCTTCAGAAATTACAAATTTCAGGGTAAGAGGGCAAAGAATGTGTATGTGCGTGTAGAGGAAGAATGATATGGGCAAATACCATATTAAACATAACAAAAGTACTTGTAAGAAATAATATCATATGTACATAAAGGCCCTACTGTTATTATATTATATTTTTCCTTTATCTCTTTGGAACCCTATAATTTTTTCTTATATGTCTCACTTTCCTCCTCTATAAATTGGAGAATTATAATATGTTCAGTAATTGTTTTAAAATATCTGAAATATAGACATTAGGTTAGACAAGCTAGATCAAAGCTAGTTTGATCTTCTTTAACATATTACTGCATATAGATTTCATCATATTATTGATAGATTTGACCCTGATTATGATAAATCCTTCCAGATCTTCACATCTCCATCTGCTTAGTTCACTTTTAATTTTAATCTTTATGATGAAAGTGATTTTCTCAATGCAACCATTCACAAGAATATCGCTAATTTATGTTTTATTATTAATACGTATTACCTATTTTTCTTGCAATGTTTGAATATTCATTTTTGAATTATGAAATTGAATATCAATCAATATTTCACACCACTCACTCCACCAGAATTCTAGCGTCCGTTACCAGGTTGTCCCATCTTTCCTCCCTTCCCACTTCGTACCCTCCAAACAGCCATTTTCTTGTGCTGAGTGTGCTTTTTCTGGGTTTGATCTGCTTATTTGTTTCATTTCATTATGTTCCATATATGAGTTAAACGATCCTGCATTTCTCTTTATCTTTCTAATTTCTACCACTTGACATGATACTCTCCAGTACCATGCATATTATTGCAAAGGGCACAATTTCATGTCTTCTATGTAGTTATTCTCTTTTTCTTGTTGCAGGAATTTTTGGTGTAATATCCAAGGAGATAAATTAGTTTACTAAGTCATCCAATATCTAGCACTTTGTTTTCATAGACCAAGAACACTAATATACTTCTCAAACATCTCTTTCTTCATAATGAATGTGTCACCTACATCTTGTCCATGTCCCACACATGTAAAAACATACCCAGAATGTCAAGAGAATAAAGTCATTAAATTTTTACTTTTATTACATTAAAATAGTATTTTAGGATATATCTGGGACCTTCTTTGGCTCTTAGAAAACTTTTCCCTACATATTCAAAGGGATAGAGATTGCATTATCTTAAGAAGTTCTAAGCTATTATATGTGAATCTTACAAATATTACACATATTTTTAACTTCAGCTAGGTTAATCAGAGCTTACTCTTGTTTCCCTTTAATCCACAGGAAGATGCTGATAAGACATCCAGTGCTATGGATGGTATAACCAATGGCTCAAGTTTTCAGATGTTTGAGTTCATCCTGATGGGATTCCCAGGCATTCATGAGTGTCAGCACTGGCTCTCCCTGCCCCTGGCTCTACTCTACCTCTTAGGTCTTGGTGCAAATCTCCTCATCATGATCACCATCTACCTTGAGTCAACCCTGCATCAGCCTATGTATCAACTCCTTGGTGTCCTGGTTGTAGTGGACATCGGAATGGCTACCACAATCATGCCCCAAATCCTGGCCGTGCTCTCCTTTAATTCAAAGGCAATCAGCCTCCCTGAGTGCTTTGCACAGATCTGTGCAATTCACATTTTTATGTGCATGGAATCAGGCATCTTTCCCTGCTTGGATGTGGATAGATATGTAGATATTTCCTGCCAGCTTCAATACCCCTCCACAGTCACTGAGGCTTTTGTGATCAAAATCATATTGTCTATGATATTCAGAAATAGCCTGTTGACCATCCCAGTGCCTATCCTGGCTGCTCAGAGACACTACTGCTCCAGGAATGAGATTGACCACTGTCTGTGTTTGAACTTAGGTGTCACTAGCCTAGTCTGTGATAACATCACCATTAACAGATTTTATCAGTTGATCTTGGCCTGGATTATACTTGGCAGTGATAGTGGATCTGGTCATTGATTCCTATGTTTTGATTATTCGCTCAGTGCTGAGGCTGAACTCTGCAGAAGCCTGAGTACCTGCAGCCCTGAGTACCTGCAGCTCCCATCTCATCCTCATTTTCTTTTTCTACATGGTAATTATTGTAGTGTCTGTTACTCATCTTGCAGGAAGAAAGTTTCCCTTCATCCCAGTGCTCCTCAATGTATTGCATGTTGTCATCCCTCCAGCTCTTAACCCTATGGTGTATGCCCTTAGGACCCAGGAGCTGAGAGTGGGCTTCCAAAGGGTGTTTCATTTGGGTGAAAAGGTGTGCAGTAAGTGAGACAATTATTAAAAGTGATATTATTGAATTAAAAAGTAAAGATCACAGCCTTTGGAACTTAAACAAGTATACTGGTGTAAAAATTCCTGTGTATCAATTGCTTGTAACAATAACTCGTATCAATTTACCAATTTTAAATGTCACATACTGTATACAAGACATTGTTTTCAGTATTTCACAATGTGGACCATATGCTTTCATCCTTTTTCTTAACAGTGATTCCATTTACAAAGAACAGAAACATTCTTAGATAGATAAAACAAATAATGACAGCTGATAAATAGTGCTGCACTAACCGATGGATTAAAAAACCAGAATCTCTTTCTATATGTTGTTTGGACTAAATCCCTGGGATCCTCTGACATCTCAGGAAGAACTAAAACTCAAATAAGCTTCTTTCACATCAACATATAAAGGAAGTTATAAGCTGTCACTCTCATCCTTACACCAAGAAAAAACTGGAAAATTGAAAATCAGCCACTTTTCCTGGACTCTTCAGAGAACTAAAGATGCAGGTCTGCCATTCTGGTATCAGAACAATACTCTTCCAGAAGTGGGAAACGGCTCCAATAATATCTCTTCTGTTTTCTGTAGTAGTGTAGGTCTCCACTCTGGAGAATGTTCTGAGTTTATACCGCAGCATTGACTTTTTCTCTCCCTCTGACTTAACCAGGGACCATTATTAAATTTTACTATGAGAATATGCTGAGGTTTCTGCATAAAAACTTCAGAACCTCTCTAGAACTGCAAACTCCAAAGTTGTTCTCGTTTTAATGCTAAAATACACAAACCCACCCAAAAGCAATTTGTCAAAATTACCTCTGGTTTCTCTCTACCTCTTTGTGTTTCAGCAGCTTTTGCATGAATAGTCAAATCTCTGTTCACCTGTTTGTAAACTTGGGGATGACATTTTGTCTTATAATTTCAAGTGTCTGAGAAGTTCATGTAAAGTCATTGATAAGTCTGTTTTCTGATTTTCCTTAAGCACAGAAGAGATGACTTTTAAGCTCTTTACACATCAGGATCCTTAATTTTGGATCTTAAACCAAAGTGCAAAATAAATATTCATGACTACATGTAGATATAAGTAAATAATTCAATACAAAAATGAATAGAAGAGATAGACAAATCTCCTGAATTAATTGCTAAAAATAATTTATGTTAATACAGCTTCCTCAAGTAGAGGATAATTCCACACTTCTTAAATACATAGTGATTTCTCTCCAAAGAGTACAGTTGGAAAGTGGCAGGGAAGACAAGAATCAATTCATTTATAAAGAATACTGACAAACACTCAAGTCAGGTTTCAAATTTACCTCAGTAGTGAAAAATCATGTATATGACATGCATTTTTTTATATAAGAATGGCCTTTTCTCCTAGATGGTCTTCCCAAAAAAATCAATTGCCCCTTCCAATAATGAGAAAAATATCAGATAAAATAGAGAATCTTAGGGGCCCTGGCAATAAGTTATATGATACAGTCTTAGATCAGAAAAAAAAGTTAAAGAAAGAAATCTGAATAAATTATATACTTTTATTAACAATGATATATAGATATTGGTTTATTAAGAAGACAATTGTGTTAAAGTAAGTTATTGTTAATAGGGAAAGGGGTGGGCTATATATGATCCTGTACTATCTTCACAACTTTTCTATAAATCTAAAACAATTCTAAAATAAAAAGTCAATTTTCATTTGCTAATATCTTGGTGTTCATGACTTTTCATTGTGCTTTTGTTGGCACTTCCTGATATCTAAGTAGTTGAACATCTTTTCATCTATCTGTTAGTTCTTTGTACATCTTCTTCGGAAAAATGTCCATTCATATCCGTTGTCCATATCTAAATTTGATTTTTTATTTGTCTTTTTATTAACAAACTGTAACCATTTATTGAATATTCTAGATAAATATTATTTATCTGATATATGCTTTGCCAATATGCTCTACAATTCTATAAATAGTATTCTTTATTTCTTGATGCAACCTTTTAAATATGAATGCTTTTAAGTTTGGTGAAGAGTAACTTATTTATATTTACTTGTTGTTTGTACTTTTGGTGTCATTTAAGAAGGCTTTGCCTAACATAAGATCATAGAGATTAATTCCTAAATTATATTCTAAATATTTTAACATTTTACATCTTATATTTAGTTCTATGATCCATTTTGAATTAATTTTAATATTTCATGAGTGAAGAAAAGGTCCAACACCATCTTTCAGAATATTATTGAATTTGTGGAACAATTTGAATAGCATTGCCTTCTCAAAAAATATTAATTCTTCTGATCCATATCATAAAATATAGTTATCTTTATTTAGTTCATCTTACAATTCTTTCAGTAATGTTTTGTTGTTTTGTGGTGTTGTAATTGGAATGGTTTTCTTAATTTTATTTCTGAGTTGTTTATCAGTAATGTAAAAATATACAAATGATTTTGTGCAAAAAACCTTGTATACTCTACTTTGTTGATTCATTTATGAGTAATGATCGGTTTTTGATGGATTCCTTAGGATCTTCTACACATCTATCACCTGAAAATAGAGATATTTTTCTCATTTCCTTTCAGTCAGAATGTTTTTGTTCCAGTGTTTTGTCTTTCATCATTAAATATGATATTAACTGTGCTTTTCTTGCAAATGTGCTTTATTATGATGAGAAACTGCTTTCATTTCCTAGTGAAACTAATTCTATTTCCTAGTCTATACATTCCTTTGTTCTGAAAAGATGTTATCTTTTGCCTAAATCTTTTCTACATCTTGATGTTCATGTGGATTTTGTTTTTTATTATGTTGATATTCTGGGTTACATTGATTGATATGCAGATTTTAAGTCAATCTTATATTTCTTAGATAATTAACACTTGTTTAATATAATCATTTTATATAGTGTATAGCTATATCTGCTAACTTTTTTGAGAATTTTGGTGTCTAAATTCATGAAAACAGTGGTCTATAGTTTTGTTTTCTTGTGGTATCTTTGACTGTTTTTGATGCCAGAGTAATCAATGCTGGCCTCAAAGAATGAGCTAGAAATTAATCCTTATTTTTTATTTTTTGTAAAAATATGTGGAAACCTGTATAAATTCTCTCTTAATGTTTGGTAGAATTCTCCAGTGAAATCATCAGTTCTTGCTCTCTTTTGTAGATGGAATTTTATACAATTAATTAAATATCTTTAATTACATTATATCTATTGAAATTGTCTTCAATTTTAAAAATTTCAAATATGTGTATGTTTAACTATACATTCCTAAAAATCCATGGACTAACACAGAAATTGCATAGAAATTTTAAAAAATAATTTGAGATAAATAAAAATTAAGGCAAAGAATGTTAGTTTATATGATGCATCCAGTGGAGTGACTAGAGGGAATTTATTACTCTCAGAGGCTAAATTTAAAAATATTGTATGATGGTGGATAGAATTATGTATCTTTATATAAATTCAGAGACAGAGAGATACAAATGCATATAGAATGTAATGTTACTCTACCTTATAATGGGTAGCCTATCATTTACAACAACATGGATGGATGTGCAAGGTATTATGCTAAGTAAGTCATAAAGAGGAAAAAAGAAATACTACTAGCATAATTTATATGTGTAGTTTTTTAATCCAAACTCACAGAAACAGAGTAGAACTGTTGCTTTTTAGGGGCTAAGAGGTGGGAGAATTAGAAAGGTTGGTACAAGCGTACAATTGTGCAGTTATAAGATTAATAAGTTCTGAGGACTTAATATATAGCTTGCGACTATAGTGAAAATACTTATGGTATAACTGAAATTTACCAAGAGAATAGAACTTAAGCATTTACACAAAATAAGTTAGACATGTGATATGAATCGAAGTGTTAACTTTTGGGAATCCTTTCACAATGTGTATGTATGTTTGTATGTATGTATGTGTGTATATATGTATATACATATGTGTTTATTCACACCAAATTATACACTTTAAATATATTATAATTTTATTTGTCAATTATACCTCAATAAATCTGAAAAAAATTCTCAGATCAGCAAAGTAATCTTCCATCTACAGACACTGTGTTCAGACACCATATTTTACAAGATTTCAACCCATGAAATTAATAAAATTCTGTTTTATGACCTAGCATATCTTCTCCCAGAGAAAAAGTTTCATGTGCACTAGACAACCATTATGTATTTGGCTAAAGTGCTTCATAAAATGAAGCTAGGTCTGCTAGTTTACACTGTTTGAATTAGTCAAGGTAATTGATGATGCATGATAGATAATAAATAGATAGATAGATAGATATAAAGAAGCATATTAGAAGTAGTTGCTTCATGTAATTATGGAGGATGAGAATTCCCATGATCTGAAATCAGTAAGCTGGAATTTCAGAAGAAAAGACCCATAGAGTTCCAGTCTGTGTCTAAAGACCTGAGAACCAGAAGATCATATAGTGCAAATTCCAGTATGAAGCTAAATGAAAGAGAAAACATATGCCCCATATGAAGGTAATCAGACAAGAGGAGTTATATCTTATTCCAGGTGAACTAACTTTTTTTGTCCTATTCAGGCCATCAACTAATTAGAAAAGAGTCACCAGCATTAAGGAGAGCAAACTGCATTACTCAGTCTTCCAATTCAAATACTTATCTCATACATAGCCACCCTCACAGACAGATCCAGAATAATGTTTGACCAAATATCTGGGTACTCTGACCCAGTCAAGTTATCACCTATATTTACCCAACACAAGTCCACCTCTTATCAAGTTGGCACCTGTACACATCTCTTTAAACCAGGCTTAATATTAAAGAGTGACATTGACATAATTCTGTCTAATGTGATATAACTATCCTACATAAAATCAAAGATGTACAAATAATCTTCCCAGAGAAGAGGTAAAGTATTTGAATGGTATTCCTTGGTATTCCATGACTTAAACGTTATGGTGTAAAATTAACAACACATAAATGTCATGAAACATCTTATGCTATAAAATAAAGCAATAAAACAGGTAAAAATCAAAGACATTTGAGGTACACATAGATATTGATAGAGATAGGAGTAGATTTATATTAGAGAGACATAAACATAAGAAAATGTTATGACAATTATAATAGCCATTTCTATTTCGGTCCCACCGTCATACCTGTTATTACAAATATGTTCTACTACCCATACAGCATTTCCTCTACCTTCTTTAAGGGAATGACCTTCATTTAGCTTCAATTACTTATCTGGTGGATATCTATACTACTAAAGGCTCAGGATCATTACTATTCCTTCCTGGATTGTTTTGTTGTAGTTTCCCATTGATGTTACTCAGCAAGGTCAATTACACTAAGAGACACTCTAAGAGATTTCTTGTATTTCAGAAAACTCTTCCATAGTATTATACAATAACTTCCCATAGGAATCAAAATCAGTACACCACTTATCATAGTAGCTCTATTATTTGTCTGATGATGCATGGAGATTTTCTGAGGGGTATTTGCAGTAGCCTCACTTTCCCTAAAACCAAGACCCATATTCCTCTAATGGATGCAACTTCTTATAAAATTCCTTGATCTGGATATTTTCTGAAGTATGATTCATAAATCTTGCTATAATCTATAAAAGCTTTCATGGGTTTTGTCTTTATTTGGCCTGATAATAAATTGCTAAAGTCCAGCATATGAAAACTTGCCTCCAACATACCTAATTATCAATTGCAATGATTTTTCAAGGTCAAAACTCCATGTTCTAAGACTTAGAGTCATTCCTTCATTCATGGCATTTATAAGCCAAGCACACAACCATAAAAGCCAGCCTTAAGATCCCAAATAAGTCTCTATAAACCGCCAAGACAAAAATCCTGCCATGACTGGAAATAGAAAACAAAAAACACATACACACATGAAAAAGTGTGCTCTGCATTGTTTTGTTGCTTATTATTGAAGTAACATCAGTTTAAACACTATTTAAGTTTTTAGGTGTGCAGATATATAATTCAACACCTGCATGTATTGCATTATTACCATCACCAAAATTCTAGTTTCCATTCACTACCTTACAAATGACCACTTGTTATGTGATTAACACACACTCCAACCCCTTTCCTCTCTAATAAATACCAATATGATCTCTGAATCTAAGAGCTTATGTTTTAATCGAGGTAATATTAATTTATAATAGCATGTAAATTTAAGGAGTACAGCTTCCCACCTCTACAAATGAATAAAAGGATCACCAACAAAGATCAGGTGCCATTCAACATCATCCAAAGTACTCCACCATTCCACCCACCTAGAGAATCACTTTCCATTATCAGAATCTAAGAGTTTGCTTTTGCTTTGATTTGTTTGATTGTTTTGTTTCTTTTTTAGTTATAGTCAGAATTTATTTAAAATTCTGATCTTGCTAAGCTAATGTGTTCAACCAACTCTGGGAGCAGGAAACTTCACAGGCTTCACAGTCTTTTACTTCGGTGCTACCTTCATACAGGCCTTTGCAGCAGCCATTGCTGTCTTTGTTGAGGTTGGTTTAACCTTTTTTGCTTCCTTGGCAGCATGGTAGTTGGTTCTCATTAAACCTTTCAACTTCAGGTTTCTGATTCCTGTTAGCCACCATATAAGAAAGAGATGCTCCAGCGATGGCCCTTTGGAATTTGACTGCATGGCAGGCTTTTTTCTTCTAAATTTCTTAACAACTGTCCCTTTTTTCTACGTTATTTCATAGAAGACAGTCCAGTTTATTTGTTGAGATACCTCCTGTTGTGTCCTATGAATTATGCTGGAGTGTTCATTGCTTTGTTTCTTTATATTGCATGTAGTAAAATATCCCATACTTTTCTCTCTTTTTATTTTTGCTTTCTGGATTATTTTGGTTAACAGGATATCTTCCAATTCCATCCAAATTGTTGCAAATGAAATTTTTTCATCTTTTTTTAACAGTGGCATTGAATTCCATTGAGCATATATACCACTACTTCTTTATATAATCATTCTCTTTACAAGCATGGAGGTTGTTTCTATGTCTGGCTATTGTGAAGTATCCTGCAACAGATACAGTGGCACATACGTTTTTTTGCTGATTAGAGTTTTTGTGTTCTCTAGCTATAGGCCTAGATGTGGAATTGCTGAATTCAATGGTAGGTCACTTTTTATTTTTTAACAATTCTCCACACTGTTGTCCAAAAAGATTGCACTAATATTCACTCCCGCCATTGTGTAGGGGGTTTCTTTTTTCACCATACCCTCTCCAACATTTGTTTTAATTATAGGCCATTCTCATTGGTATGAGGTGCTATCTTATTGTGGTTTTTATTTGCATTCCTTTGATGATGATTGGTGTACAATATTTTTTCCATGTGTCTGCAGGACATCTGCCTGTCTTCTTTAGTTAACAATCTGTTCACTTCTTCTGCCTATTTTTTATTAGGTTGTTTATTTTTGTTGTTGTGGAAGGGTATGAGCTATTTATATATCTTGGAATACCTTTAAATTTGTTCTTTATGCTCAGTATTATATTTTCTATTTAAGGTCTCTGTGGAGCCATACCTATTTTGCTTTACTTACATTTGTATGAAGAATATAAGTAAATAAGTAAATATAATAAATAATGAAGAATAGCAAAGAAATTGCATTGAATTTCTAGATTTCTTTAAGAAAAATCACTGTTTTGACCATGTAAAATCTTCCAATCCATGGGCACGGAATACAATTCAGTTTTTTTATGTCTTTGTTAATTGTTTTCAACAATAGTTTTCAGCATACTTGTCTTTTACTTCCTTGGCTAAGTTTATTCCTAGGTATGTTAATATTTTTGATGTGATCATAAATGGTGTTTTCTTAACATCTCTTTTTGGTAGATCATTGTGAATCAAAGTGTAAGCAATGTTTATATATTGTATTTGAGGCCTACAACTTTACTGTATTTATTATTTCTGATAGGTTTTGGTAGAGTTTTTAATATTTTTCTTTTTGCTATTTCATGACATCCACAAGTAACATATAGTTTTACTACTTGCTTTGCAATATGGACGACACTTATTTCTTCCTCTTGTTTAATTGCTTTGGTAGGGCTGTAAATACTATGCCAAACAATAGTAATGAGAAGGGGTGTCCTTATCTTATTCCTAATCCTAATCCTTCAAGTCTTTCATCATTGAGTTTGTTAACTATTGATACCCATTATCCTTAACTCATCATTTCCAATGCAGGTAGATAGTTTTGCTAGAGTTTGTTTTTTAAACAATCGTATTTGTCCTCTTCTATCTAAATCTTTTCTATATTTCTTCTTTCAGATTATCTCATCCATGTGATCTGTTCTATTTTCTATGCATTCTATTGCATTCTTCATCTCATTTGACCTTTTGTTCTAGATAATTATTTTGGTATTTATTAGAATTTAAATTCCTTTGGTAAGGTACTCCTTCTGCACACTTATTTTATTCCTGTGCTCATTAAATTGCCTTTCCAACTTGGCTTCCAATTCATTAAGTTTCTTCCTGACTACTATTTTGATAATCTCCTGGGTTAGACAACAATCTTCCATATCTTTCAGTTCGGTTCTGAGAGCTGTAATTTTTCTTTGTGATACTGCATTGTCATCATTTTGTGCTATTTAAGGAATATTTCCCTGTCTCCACATTTAGTACATCTAAAATCATATTTTTGTAAAGTTTTGCTTGATTTCATTCTAATTTAACAGCTTAATAATTAGATGTTCTTCGTTTGTTTTTTAATAGGTGGAACACAGCATACATTTTGGGGTTCTCTCATTTTTCTCTGGTTATTAGGCAGTGTCCAAGGATAGTTGCCTCTTTTGGAGGAGTCACAGGTGTCCTGCCTCTGTTGCTACTACAGTCACGGAGGTCAAATTCATCTCCATGTTTCCAGAGATTTTGAGGGCAGTCATCATGCTGCTGGGTAATCAGGATGGGAGTTCTTCAGCTGTGGGAGGAATAGAGAGATGGGCAGAAGTTGAGGAGTAAAAGGAGCTGACATTCCTGGTAGCAGACACTGAGGGAGGTGCAGGTAGAGACCTGACTGGTGATTATGAGCATCCCTCATGACAGTCTTCCTCCTTGGGGCTCTAGGCCTGAGTGCCCTTATTCCTGCACACAGCACCTGCTTCTGTCCTGTATAGGGCTATATGTGTGGGGTCACAGCTGCTGGCTTAGTTTGGGGTATGAGTACCACTATATTGTGGGGACCTGGGATGGGTGAAGTTGCATACATTTCCACTCCTAGTTAAAATTAAAAAATGCACATCATGTTTTTTATGCATTATACTCAGAAATTAATCAAATATATAATATAGAATGAAGAATCCTAATAAATTGCAAAGATATATGATTTAATATGACAAGTAACACTTACTGCAGTCTCATTCTCCAACACCTAGCAGAACTAACAACATATTTAATAACGTAGGAGAGACTTTATGAACAAAAAATATAGGGAAACTTTAAAATGAAAGAAAACTGTGATGTAACCTTGCAAAAAAAATGCAAGCCCAAAAGGTATACAGAAAAGAATGATACACAATATGTGAATTAAGATGGAGAATCATAGAAACTAGGAGTAGTGGAGGCCTTGAGAAAATCAGTGTCGAATGACAGGTGGTGAAGTGGGAAGAGTCAAGCAAGTCTCCTTCTACAAATACACTGTTGATAAAAAAAATCTTGCCAAAAACAAACACAGGATGACTGTTCCAGAATATTGGAGAATGAATCAGAAAACAGAAAACATCTTGCTAATTTTACAACAGAGAAAAAAATCTTTGTCAAGGGCTTCGGAACTATCACTGGAAATATAAACATTGGAGGAAACAGCACCCCCTTTCTTAGTCTCCTGCAGAGTGTTGGAGTATAATTTTCAGGGCACCAATTAGCAGACACAGAAAGCCTAGTCACATAAAGTCATTTGCAAACTCAGAAATAACTCAATGTCCTTGACACAACCCACTGATAAAGCACTCATGATCGAGTTTTTTCCACTACCTCACCACACAGTTTAAATCTCTTCACTAGATGCCTTAACACACCCCAACTTTGTCTTTCGCTTAATAGAAATGGGTCTACAGACTTGATATATGCCCACTTCACTGCTAAAATATTTTTGGAAAAATTGACAACTTCTATTTGCTCATCTTATTTTTGTAATTTTTTCTTTAGCACCAAATATAATCAAGTTTTCAAAGTGAGCAATGTAACTCTAACTTGAACAAATATAATGGATACAATACCATCAACCAGGAAATGTCTCTCAAGATAAGCTTCTCTATGCTAATCTCTTCAATGCAATCATAAGACAGCTTTTGTAAGGCCATACATTTAAAAAAGTAAGGGAAAAAATGGCAATATAGAAAGATGACTCTTACAAAATAATTTAAAAATTAAAACCTGCCTCAGTGAAAGTCGCTCCTGAGGAGGCAGGAGTGAGTCAGGGAAGTGTCATTGAAAGAACTATTCAGAAGTTTTTAAAAACATATTTTCTAAGGTGACAGCCCTTAGACTCTTCATACATTTGGTATATGATTCAGGAGAGTGGAAGACAGGAGAAAAGGGAGATAGAGTCAATTCTGCTAAATCACTGATTTAAACATCAAGTAAGTTCCAGCACCAATGATATGTTAAGAAACAATTTGAGTGTAACTGAATTTCACGTTTTTTGTACAGCTTTTGTCCTCTTGCAACTAAACATAGAAAGCTACATCAAGCTGAGAATAAGCTACAAAGGGATACATAATTACACTCATGCATACATTACAAGTATCTACCCACTACCTTCTTTCATTACACAACTTCCCATTCGATTTCAGATAAAGCTCCATCTACCCCTTCACAATAACTCACAAGTGGCAATACTTCCACCCACTTCCACAAGAAATCATTATCTTTGTGAAAAAGTATATTTATGATAGCACTTGTATTTCTCACATCTAACATGTATAATATTCTGCTATTTGCATTTCATTGTTTTTAGTGTAGCTGGTGAAGTTGCTGAGTTGTGTGCTCCAAATATTTTTTTTCATAAATACTCTGCATTTCCTTGTGGAATTTTGCATAAATGGTGATTTTTAGGAAGTCATGGATCACTTTATAACAATTTACTATACTTGTTAGAGTGAGTGGGGAGGAAAACAAGCCTAGAGAGAACATAGTGCATATCTCTTCTGAAAAATGAACAAAATGATCTAAACAAAAATTGCTGCTGCCTCCTTATTTGCCTTCTTTCCTGACTTCTTCCTTCCTCTTAAAAAATGCACAGGTAAGATTAAATTCTTGAGAATATCTGTTATCTTTGGCAATATGAGATCTTTAGCAAAAGCAATCTCTATATGGTGTTGAAGTAGAAATTAAATTGTAATGAAATAATAAGTATACAGGAGATGAGAAGAAAAGAACAAAGAGTTAGTCACCAAGTTTGTGAAAGGGAAAATATAGACACAATCTCTGGAAGAGATATCAGGTAAAATACATTTTGAAATGAGATACTTCATAAATGCCCTATAGTGAGATATTACCAGAGAAGGATGAATTAAGCTCTGGGGAGTCGGGAATGGAAAGTTGTCTACAGGTAGAAGGCCCCTGGGATAAATGTTGAATTTCTGCTTTCAGAAATTACTTGAGTAACTCTTGAGTGCACTGGTTTCTTTTCTCAATTGAATATAAAAAGCAGTAGACTCAGGAGGATGCTGGGAATAGAATGGGAAAGACAGCTCACCAAAATAGAACATCTTGGGAAACTAATTTATTCTAAAACACCAAGCTTCAGGGATGTTAAGTAAAATCAGGATCTACTATGGACAACAAAAGGTGGACACACTAAGTTGAAGCCAGATGAGTAAAAGCAGCTACAGAAGAAACTGCAGCCTGAGAACATCTTCATAGCATCTCCTATAGTAGTAAGTAAATCCATTAGTGATCTGCATCCTGAGAGGTGAGGAGACGGACCTGTTCTGTCCATGTCTCAAATCTGATTCTATGCCTTCTCTTTGGCTTCCATCATTGGTGCCTTGTTTAATCCTTCACCTTTACTATACCCGTCACCAGATTCTTTACTTTTGAAGAAAACAAAGTCTGTAATCAGGAAATAGGAGCAATAGGAAGCAGAGCTCCAAGATGACACTCTCAGAAAGATAGGATTCTTTTCAATCAGAAGGGCATGCACACAAAACATAATAACACATAAGATCCAGAAAAATAGAAACAAAAGTCAGAGTTTCACAAGAAACTCCTTTAAAATGTCATGATTAACTAATAAATGAAGTGTAGGATAGCAAATTCTAGAGTTCAGTAGTCTCAAAACAAAAAGCAATCTTCAGAATCATTGGTATTAATTAAAAGCCAGTTTAAAAAATGCTTATTCATACACTGATAAAAGATGCAAACTTCTAAAATCAAAAGACATGTTTACAGACATTCTTAATCAAATCTCCCTTTAAGTTTAACCAGAATTGAAGATATTTGCCATCACAATTATTTTACACAGACCATGAGTTTCTAACCACTTCAGTGTGATATAAACTAGACATGAATATTTGTAAAAAGGGGAATCATCATTCTGTTGGAGCAACTTTATGATCTACCTAAAATACCAATGAAAGAATATCAGTGGGAGAATTGCAGAACTGACAATAGTTCAGCAAAGTGGATGACATACAATATACTAAACATAGTTGCAATAAAAAATACAGTTTTTTTCTTTAATTAATGACAGCTATTGATTGTTGTAATAGCACAGGTGGGAAATTACAAAGCATTTAAAAGTGACAGATGCTTAACAAAGTGAATTAAAGCAAAGTGAAATAATAAAAATCTATATAATAACATTAAAAATGAGTTAAACAGGTCTCCTGGAAACTTACAATAGATTGTATAATACAGAAATGTCATATCACTAAAAAAATCCCAAAATATTAAAAATCATAATAAAGCAAAGTACCATCAAAGTTTAGTAGATTTTAACATTTAAATAAAGCCTGAGGGTCCTATTAATAAATGCAAAGACTTGAGCATAAAGATGTCACCTCTTTTTTTTTCAAAATGACTATACAGACCTAAATCCCAATCAATCTGTGCTAAAGTTCAATGTAGAAGCACGCAGATTAATCTGGAATAATAAATACATGAAAAGTACTTTAAATTGACTAGAATAAGAGTTACATACTCCTGTTGTTCATTAAAATTATAATTTTCATTTCATTCTGATATTGACATTAAGAAAAAAAGAAATATGAAATACTGATTTCCTAATTAATTTTATACATATAAAATGTACATATGCATGACAAAGAGGGCATAACAGCCAGTTGGAATAAATGTAGAAGACATTGTTTAAATATTTAAAGTTAATTTTTACATACTTCTCATTAACAGCAAGACTAATTCCATATAAATAGGCTACGTCACCAGTCCAAAATGGTCAACCATTAAAAATAGAAGTGAATATTGGTCAAAAATTTTAGTAAAGAATCATTTTCTGTTTTTCTTAATTGACCAGTGAAATATTTTGATAATTTGATGAAAGCTAAACAAATTCTTTCCCCATTATCATCATATCATCACCATCATCATAATTATCACCATTATAATACAAACAGGACTTTTTTTCAAATAAATTTGGAAAGTTAACAGACTACCATGGAGATTGTCTATAAATTACTTGGTTAAAGACTTCACTTTAAGCTTGAAAGCTGTGAGAAAAAAAGGACATGATGTGAAATAGCATAAATCTGAATTTTATAGGCATATCTAAGAATATATCAGCAATATGTGAAAGCTAAACAAAAATTAGGAAAAAATATAAAACTATATGATAAAATTGAATACACACATTGAAAATAATATATGTAAAGTATGATTTTATAGATTAATACATATCTATACCTGTGATATATATATGATATAGTTGATAACATATATAATTTAACATAGAGCTTCATATATATACATGTGTGCAATATAAAAAAGATAGAATGAAACATCTCTATAAAATTTCAACTGTGTAAAAAGACTACACTGAAAAAATACCTCAATTCTTTTCCATAAATTTGGAATTTCTGGATCAAATGGCAAGTCTATTTTTAATATTTTGAGGGCTGCCATATTGTTTTCCATAAAATCTGTACCATTTTGGAGTTTTACCAAAGGTCTACAACAGTTCTAATTTTATGTTCTTGTCAAAGTTTGTTCTTCCTAGGTTTTAATTTTATACTAGTTATTCCAATACATATAAGAAGGTTTTGTCTTAAAAATTCCTAATGGTTAGTTTTGTCAAGTATCTTTTAAAAATGTTCATTGGCCATTTATATCTACTTTGGAGGAATGTCGGTACAAGTTCTTTTTTAATTTTTTAATTGGGTATTAGATTATTGTTGTTGAGTTGTAAGTGTTCTTTATATATTGTGCAGATTTATCTCATCAAAAATGTTGCCTTTTCACTCTCTTAATTGTGTCCACTGATTCACAGTTTTTAATTTTGATGTAATTAAATTCATTTCTTTCTTTTGCTGTTGATGGAGTTTTTGGTGCCATACTCAAGAAAAGAAATTAATTGATTAAATTATCCAATTTCTGGTATTTTGTTTTGGTAATCTCTGAAAACCAGTAAATTCCTGAAATGTATGTTTCTTCATTTTGTATCTCCTATATATTGTGCATGATCCCCACATACAAAAAATATACCCAGAATTTAGACATATGTCGTAATTATTTTTTTATTACTATAAATTTTTATTTTGCAAACTATCTTGGGCATTTTTTGCTTCATAATGCATGTTTTCCTTGAGATTCAACAGGACAGAAATGCATTATGGTAAAAGGTAGTAATTTATTGTCAGTGAATCTGACACATCAACACATGTTTTACTTTTAACTAGGCTAATTATAGCTTATTCTTATTTCTCTTTAATCCACAGGAAAATACGGATAAGACATACAATGCTATGGATACTACCCTGAGTATAACCAATAATTCAAGGTTTCAGGTGTCTGAGTTCATCCTGATGGGATTCCCAGGCATTCACGAGTGGCAGCACTGGCTCTCCCTGCCCCTAGCTCTACTCTATCTCTTAGGTCTTGGTGCAAATCTCCTCATCATGATCACCATCTACCATGAGACAACCCTGCATCAGCCTATGTATCAACTCCTTGGTGTCCTGGCTGTGGTGGACATAGGAATGGCTACCACAATCATGCCCAAAATCCTGGCCATCCTCTGCTTCAATTCCAAGCCAATCAGTCTTCCTGAGTGCTTTGCACAGATTTATGTCATTCACATTTTTATGTGCATGGAATCAGGCATCTTTCTCTGCATGGCTGTGGATAGATATGTAGCTATTTGCTACCCTCTTCAATACCCCTCCATAGTCACTGATGCTTTTGTGATCAAAGTCACATTGTCTATGATATTCAGAAATGGCCTGTTGACCATCCCAGTGCCTGTCCTGGCTGCTCAGAGACACTACTGCTCCAGGAATGAGATTGACCACTGTCTGTGTTCGAACTTAGGTGTCACTAGTCTAGCCTGTGATGACATCACCATTAACAGATTTTATCAGTTGGTCCTGGTCTGGCTTGTGGTTGGGAGTGACATGAGTCTGGTCATTGTTTCCTATGTTTTGATTATTCGCTCAGTGCTGAGGCTGAACTCTGCAGAAGCCACATCTAAGGCCCTGAGTACCTGTAGCTCCCATCTCATCCTCATTCTCTTTTTCTACACCGCTATTGTTGTAGTGTCTGTTACTCATCTTGCAGGAAGAAAGTTTCCCTTCATCCCAGTGCTCCTCAATGTATTGCATGTTGTCATCCCTCCAGCTCTTAACCCTATGGTGTATGCCCTTAGGACCCAGGAGCTGAGAGTGGGCTTCCAAAGGGTGTTTCATTTGGGTGAAAAAGTGAACAGTAAGTGAACCAACTTTAAATGAAATATGATTATAAGTGATACTGTAGAAGAGCACATTCTTGGGGCTTAATAATCAAGAGTTCTGGGATAAAAGTCTCCATACACCAATTGTTAGTAACATTAATTCATATTCACCAATATTAAATGTCACATACTACATGCATGGTACTGTTTTAAGCTTTTCGCAATTTGGTCATGTGCTTTCACCTTTTTTTAAACAGTGATTCTATATGCAAAGAACAGAAGCATTGACAGATGATTAACTGTAGTGCACTAATGAATAGGTCAAACTGCGTGCTTCTCTTTCCATATGGTATTTGTACTAAATATCCCTGAGACCCTTTGACATTTTGGGGAGAAGTAAATTTTAAAAACATTTGAATTTTTCTACTGCGAACATCTAAGACATTGAATATTATTTGCTGATGGTTGACAGCTAATTCAAAAAAGATCGACAGTGAAAATAAGTAAAAATGATGTACATCATCTTTAGGTATAGAGAGATTGAAAAAAAAACTAAGTAAAAATTATATCACTAAGAACTGACTGTAAAAGAAAATTCAGACAAACTTTCTCTCCAATATCTAAAGAGAATTAGAAAATGTCTCTCTACTCTTTGCACCAAGAAAATGCTGGACTAGTTGAAAATCAGTCACTTTACTCGGACCCATCAGAGAACTAAAGTTACAGATCTGTCATTCTGGAATCAGAGCAATACACTTCCCAAAGTGGGATAAGGCTCCAACAGTATTTTTTCAGTTTCTTGCTGTAATGTAGGTCTCTTCTCCGGAGCATGTACTGAGCTTATTCCATGATGTTAACTTTTCCTCTCCCTCTGATTTAACCAGGCACCATTATTGAATTTTTACTATGAGAATCTACTAGGCTTCCTGTATAAAATGCATAGAACCTCCCTAAGACTTCAAGCAACCAAGTCATTCTTATTTTAATGCTAATATATACTCATCCCCCAGCAGTCTGTCAAAATTACCTTTGAAGTCTCCTTATCTGTTTGTGTTTCCAGCAGCTCTACACCAGGTAGTCAGATCTCTGTATTACCTATTTGCCAGTGTGGAGATGGCACATTATCCTGCAATGTCAAATCTCTGATGAGTTCAAGAAAAGTTATTGATGTTTCTATTATTCTGATTTTTTCTTGTAAGCAAAGAAGAGATGACTTCTAAGCTCTGTACACATCAGGAGCCCTAGTTTTGGATTTTAAACCAAATTGCAAAATAAATATTCATGACTCATACAGATATAAGTATATAATTCAATACATAAATGAATGGAAGAGGTAGACAAATCACCCAAGTAATATAATTTCAAATAATTTATGTAGATACAGCATCCTCAGCTAGGTAGAAAATAATTCCTAACTTCTTAAGTGGGTGGTGACTTCTCTCCAAAAGGTACAGTTGCGAAAGTGCAGGGAGGGCAAGAATCAGTAGTATATAAAGAAACCTGACAAACACAATTCAGTCAAATATCAAGTTTATTTCAGGACTAAAATTTATGTTCATAACATGTGTTTTTGAGATAAGAATGGAATTTCCTCTTATACGATCTTCTCCAAAAATCAGTTGCCCAGTCTAATAATGAGAAAAATATCAAACATAACTGAGAATCTTAGGGAGCCTTGGACATATGTTATCTGATGAAATCCTAGGATGGAAACTATATATTTGCTAAAAACTTAGGATATCTGAATAAATTATATATTTTAATAGTGATATATTGATGTCTGTTCATTAAATGAAGCAATTGTACTAGTGTAAGTATTAATAATAGGGGAAGCTGGGAGATATACATATATATATATATATATATATATACAAACTCTACATTATCTTCACAGATTTTCTATAAATCTAAAACTCTTCTAAAATAGTCAATTTTCTCTTGTTAATACCCAATTGTGTGTGACTTTTCATTTTGGTTTTCAATGGCATGTTCTGGCATCTAGTTATATTACACATCATTTCATGTGTTTGTTAGCCATTTACATGTCTTCTTTGGGAAAATGTCCATTTATATCCTTTATCCATTTTTAATTTGGATTTTACTTATTTGTCTTTTTCTTAACAAGATGTGACAGTTCCTTAAATATTCTAGATACATGCTCTCTATCAGATAAAATGCTTTGCCAATAAGTTCTCACATTCTATAAATAGTATTTTAACTTTCTTGATGGCCAACTTGGAAGTATAAATATTTTGTTTGATGAAGTCTAATCTATTTTTTCATTACTGCTTGTGCTTCTGTTGTGATATCAAAGTAGATTTTGCCTAATCTAAGATCATAAAGATTTTATCCTGTTACCTTCTGTGAGTCTTATAATTTTAGTTCTCGCATTTAGTTCTCTGATCCATTTTGAGTTAATTTTAATATTTTGTGAGTGAGGAAAGGGCCCAACATAATCTTTTTGCGAGTGGATATTCAATTGTTCCAACACCGTTTGTTGAAAAGGCTTTTCTCCTCCATTAAATTGACAAGATAATTCTGTCAAAAACCCATTAATCGTGTGAGATTATCTCTGAATTTTCAAGTTTATTCCATTGATACCTAGATATGCATCCTTAATCAATACCACTTTGTTTTGATGTTAAAGCTGTTTGTAAGATCTGTAATCAGAAATTAAAAGTCTGAAATATTCTTCTTTTCTCAAAATTGTTTTATCTCATCTGAGTCTCCTGAATTTTTCTATGAATGTTAGGCTAAGTTGTCCATTTCTACAGTAAAGGTAATTGGATGATTTCTAGGTATATCACTAAATCTATGGAACAATTTGAAGAATAATTGCCATCTCAAAAATATTAATTACTTTGATACATACTAATAATATGCCTTTATCTTTATTTAGATCATCTTTTATTTCAGTAATGTTATATACGTATGAAATATATATCTTGCATTATTTCTGTTAAATTTGTTCCTAAATGTCTTTTTATGTGGTGTTATGGAATGGTCTTCTCAATTTCATTTGTGAGATGTTCATTGCTAATGTGAAAAAATACAAAGTATTTTTGTGCAAGTGACTTTGTGTCCTGTAGCATTCCTGAATTCATTTATTAGTATTAATAGTTTTTTGGTGGATTACTCAGAATCATCTACATCCCTGATCTCTGAAAATAAAAGATATTTTACTCTTAGTTATTAAGTATGATGTTAGCTGTAGGTTTTATGCAAGTGTATTTTAAAATGTTGAGGAAATTCTTCCAATTCTTAATTTATAAGTATTTTTATCTTAAGAAAATGTTGGATTTTATCAAATTCTTTTCTACATCTTGAAATGACCATTATGAGTTTTTTTTATATCCTACTCATAGGGTTATATTAGTTGATTTTCAGATGTCAAGTCAATCTTATAATTCTAAGATAAACAGCACTTGTTTTAGTGTATAATCATTTCTATATAGTGTATAATTTTATTTGCTAGTATTTTTGAGAATTTCTGTATCTAACTTCATAAGAAATACTATAGTTTTCTTTCTTGTGATATCTTTTACAGTTTTTGGTGTATTAATACTGGTCTCAGAGAACTGAGTTAGAAATTGATTCCCCTTTTCCATTTTTGGGAAGAGTTTGTGGAAATCTGTATAAATTCTCTAAATGTTTGGTAAAATTCTCAAGTGAAATCATTATTTCCTCTCTTTTTTGTAGCTGTTTAGATTAATTCAGTATCTTTAATTATTTCATATCTATTGAAATATCTTCAGTTTGGAAAATTAGCAAATATGCTAATGTTACACAATATGTTCCTAAATAATCAATAGCTCAACAGAGAAATCATAGAAAATTATAAAGTATTTTGAGATAAATGAAGATAAAGACAATGATAATTTATAGGCTACAACTAACGCAGTGATTAGAGGGAACTTTATTACTATAAAAGCCAATATTTAAAGGAATTGTAAGATGATAGAAATATATCTATTTTTTAATGGATTTTATTGAAGGAATACAGCATTTTAACATTTAACTTGTTTTTAATTATGTGTAATAGCAAGTTTACATCTGTATATAACACAATAGGTTTACTACTATTTCCTTTTATCCCTTCACTTTAAAATTAACCCCCTTACTCCATCTCCTCCCACTTTTCCCTCATCTCTTCTTCATCAAACCTTATGATTTGCCATTTTCCCCCACCACTGAGTTTATTGTTGTTTGAATTAGTTCCTCTCTCTCTCTCTCTCTCTCTCTCTCTCTCTCTCTCTCTCTCTCTCTCTCTCCCCCCCACTTAGTATTGCTAATTTATGTAATTCATTTGCTTTCTATCTCTGTACTCCTCATATGAGTACTATCATGTGATGTCCATTTTTCTCCTTCTGGATTATCTTGTTAAGCATAGTTCTCTCAAAGTCCAACCATGTTGCTGCAAAGCATTCCATTGTGTATATATACAACATTTTCTTTATCTGCTCATCTGTTTATAGGCATTTAAGCAGTTTTCAGCTCTTGGCTATTGTGAATAATGATGCAATGAACATGAAGGTGGAAGGAATATATCACTGAGAATAAGAGCTGTGTTTTTAGGGTAAATTCCCAGTAGAGGAATAACTGAATCATGTGGAATTTCCATTCTCAATTCTTTGATGACTTTCCATACAGCTTCTCAGAATGGTAGTACCATTTTGCACTCCCATCAACAGTGAATAAGAGTTTCCTTTTCTCCACATCCTCTCCAGCACTGATAGTTTCCTTTTTTTTTCTTTTTTGAATGCTAGCCATTCTCACAGGTGTTAGGTGGTATCTCATTTTCATTTGAATTTGCATTTCCCTAACGATAAGGGAAGTAGAACATCTTTTCATGAACCTGTTGGCTATTTGTATGCTTTCCTTGCTCATTTTTTGTTGTCCGATTTTATGAGATCTTTGCATATTTTGGATATTAGCCCCTTGTCAGAGGTGTGATAAAAAAAAATCTTTTCTCATTCAGTGGGATGCCTTTTTGTTTCGATGCATGTGTCTTTTGCTGTGCAGAAGCTTTTTAATTTGATGTAATCCTATTTGTTTATATTGGATTGTATTTGCCTTGTGGTTGAGTCAAGTTCCCAAAGATCTCTTAGGTCTATGTGCAACAACGATTTGCCAACATTTTCTTCTATGCATTTTATGGTTTCCAGTCTTACAGCTAAGTCATTAATCCTTTTTTAGTTAATTTTTGTATATGGTGCTAGGTAGTGGTCTAGTTTAAACATTTTGCATGTGATTGTCCAGTTCTCCCAGCACCATTTATTGAAGAGACTCTCTTTGTCCCATTGTAAGTTTTTGACACCTTTGTTGAAAATTAGATATCCATATATTCATGGGTTTTTTTCTGAGTTTTCAACTCTGTTCCATTGATCTGTATTTCTGTTTTTATTTCAGTACCATGCTGTTTTGATTACTATTGCTTTGTAATAGAGTTTGAAGTCAGGGAGCATGACTCCTCCATTGCTGAATTTTTTTCACTGAGGATACTTTTTGCTATTGGTTATTTGTAGTTTCAAATAAATTTCATGTTTATTCTGTCTGTGAAGAATGTCTTGGCATTTTGATGGTGATAGCATTGAATCTGTATATTGCCTTGGCCCATATGGCAATTTTGATTATGTTAATTATTCCAAACCACAAGCATGAAATATCTTTCCATTTCTTTGTGTCATCTTCTATTTTTTAGCAACATCCTGTAGTTCACATTGTATAGGTCCTTCACCTCTTTTGTTAAGTTTATTCCAAGGTGTTTCCTTGTTTGAGTTTGTTGTTTCTTTTTGATATAATTGAAGATGGTATTGTTTTCTTGAGCTCTCTTTCTGTATTCTCCTTGTGAGAATTATTATTTCTAGTAGCTCTTTATTTGAATATTTGGTATTATCTATGTATATTATCATGTCATTCACAAATAGTGATAATTTCACTTCTTCCTTTCCTATGTGAATACCTTTTGTATTGTTTTGTCTAATTGCATTGGTCAGGACCTCCAACTCTATATTAAATAGCAATGGTGAGAGTGGACAACATTGCCTTGTTCCTGATCTTGGAAAAGTTTTCAGTTTTTCTCCATTGAATACAATGCTGACTGTGAACTTATCATAGATAGGCTTTATTATGTTGAAGGACATTTATTCTATATTATTTTGGAGGTTTTTTAGCATAAAAAGTTGTTAAATCTTATTAAATGCTTTTTCTACTTTTTTGAGATGATCATGTGGGTTATGTCCTTTTTTATTGATGTATCACATTTATTTGCATATGTTGAACCATCCTTGCATCCCTGCTATAAATCCCACTTGACTATGGTGTATGATTTATTTAAAATGTTGCTGAATTCAGTCTGCTAGTATTTTGTTGAGAATTTTTGCATCAATATTCATTAAAGCTATTGATATGTAATTTTCTCTTTTAGTGCTGTCTTTATATGGTTTTAGAATTTACTCATGAAAGTATCTGGTCCAGGATTTTTTTTTGGAGAAGGTTTTTAATTATGGTTTTTATTTCCTTGCTTGTGGTTATTTATTCATGATTTATGGTTCTTCTTGGTTTTCTTTTGGAATGTTGTAAATTTCTAAGAATGCGCCATTTATTCTAGGCTACCAAATTTTGCTGTATAGTTGTACATAATATTCTCTTATAATCCTCTGTATTTCTACTATGTCTGATATGATTATTCCTCATTCATTTCTATTTATTTGTGTTTTCTCTCTCTTTCTTGTGAGTCAGGCTACTGGCCTATTTTGTTTATTCTTTCAAAAAATAGCTTTTGGATAGTCTTTTTGATGTCTATTTCATTGATCTCTTCCCTAAGCTTTATTATTTCTTTCCTTCTATTAGATTTAGGTTTCTTTTTTTCTCCTTTTTCTAATTACTCTACGTCAAAGTTTAAGTTTTTTATTTGAGATTCTTTTTGCTTTCTGAGGTAAGATTGGATCACTTCAAAATTCCTTCTTATTACTGTATTTTCTACATCCCACAAATTCTGGTATGTCAAGTCTTCATTTGACTCCAGGTATTTTTTAATTCCGTTCTTAATTTACTCCTTTATCCAATGATTTTTCAACAATATGTTGCTTATTCTCCATTGTTATACAGTTTTCTTCTCCTGCTCCTTTTGGTTGATCTTTACTTTGATGTCATTGCAATCTGAAAAGGTGCTAGATATGATTTTAAACTCTAAAGATTTTTTGATACAGTTTTGTGTCCCAACGTATGGTATATGCTTGAGAATGTTCTGTGAGTGCTTAAAAAGAACACATAGTCTTCTTTTTTCCTTATTGATTTTCTGCTGTCTGGATGATATTTCTTTTACTGAGAGAGGAGTATTAAAGTTCCCTACTATTATATTGTTCTGTCACCATCTCTATTTAGATCTGTTAATATTTGTTTGATATACTTCAGTGCTCCTTTATTGGGTATATGTATGTGTTAAGTCTTTCTGATGTATTGATCCCTTTATATTTACATAATGTCCATATGTATCTTTTTTATGTTCTTTAGTTGAAAGATTACTTTTCTGAGATGATTACAGCAGTTTCTGCTCTTTTGGATTCACCGTTTCCTAGTAGTACCTTCTCTATCCATTCATTTTAAATCTTTGCTTGTCTGTTGGCCTTAAGTGAGTTTCTTGTAAATAGCTTATAGTTGGGTTTTCTTTTGTTAATCCATTTAGCCACTCTATGCCTTTTAATTGGTAGATTGAGTCCAGTTACATTTATAGTGGTTATTTATATTTGAGAACTTGCTATTGACATTTTAATTTTTGTTTTGTTTGTTTGTTTTTGACTTTAGATTTTTGTAATGTTTCTTTTCTTTGGTTTAGATAGTAAAGCCTCTTGTACATTTCTTGTAGAGGAAGTCTTAATGGCAGCAACAACTTTCAGCTTTTGGTTTTTGGGAAAAATCTTTATTTCCCCTTCAAATTTGAGTGAGAGTTTTTCAGGATATAGTATCCTTGGAAGGAACGTTTTATCTTGCAGTATTTTGAAGACATCATTTCATTCTCTTCTAGCCTGTAGAGTTTCTACTGAGAAGTTTGAGGTTTAGTCTGATAGAAGAAATTTTATGTTACCTGGTTTTCCCATGACTGCCTTTAGGAATCTTTCTTTGTCTTGGACTTTTGATAGTTTCACAATTATGTGTCTTGGTGTAGTATTTTTGCAGTCATAAAACCTGGTGTCCCGTTGGCTTCATTGATTTGTATGTTCATTTCTGTCTCTAGGTTTGGGAAGTTTTCAGCAATTATTTCCTGGAATATGCTCTCTGTTCCCTTATTTTTCTCTCCACCTTTTGGAATACCCAACATTCTTATGTTGCATTTCTTAATGGTGTCACATAGTTTTCTGAGTGTTTCTTCATTATTTTTTCCATTTAATTTCTCTTTCTTCTTCCTCCTGGCTCATTTCTGCATTACTATCCTCTAGGTCTCTAATCCTTTTCTCCATTTGCGTTATCCTATTTCCATAACTTTCTATATTCCTAGTTTCATTAATTACCTTCTTTGGATCCTGCATCTCTGTTTACTTTTCCTGTAGAACTTTGATTTCTGCCTTCTGCTTCTTAATTATGCTTTTGAGGTCATTGGTTTATTTTCCAGAATGTTCTTTTAACTCTCTGAATTTCTTTATCATTGCAGCTTTGAATTCTTTATCGCTAAAAAAAAAAAAAAAACTTCCATGTCTTCAAAATTGGTTTCTGGTGAGCTGTCGTTTTGTTGTTTGTCCATTTCTTGAGGTTTCAAGGGGTGTTGTGTTTTTTCCCCAGTGTATGGGTTCGTGTCGATCAGCTGCTAGTTTTTTGTTTTCTGCCATGAGGGTGGGGCGCTCTATTTTTGCTCTATATATTTTTATACGGGCTTCTGTAGTATTTTTTTCTGTGTCAGGGAGTGAAGATGGCTGCTAGATGGGGGAGGGGTGCATGGGGTCTGGGAGCAACATAGCTGTTGAAGCCTGGTATGTGGTGAGGGATTTGTTTTCCTGATAAATCTCAACTGGTGTGGCTGGGAGACTTGTCTCTTCTGGCTGAACTTGGATTTGCTGTCCTCACCAAACCACCGGGACCTAGTCCTGTTCACAGGTTGCTCCACCAGAGTGCACAGTCATTGGATATTGAGTCCCAAGTTGTGGAGCAGAAGAAAAGCCTCACCTCTGTTCTCTTGCTTATGCTGTCCCCATATCTCCTCCTCTGGGCTTTATTCAAGCCAAGAATCTGTGCTGGCAGCACACCATAGTACCCCCTTGCCTTGCTCAGCTCCACCTAGGCCTACTGTTTCAAGTACTATCTGTATTCATGTTACTGGAAATTAGTGCCTCTGCCTCTGCTTTTTCTGTAAAAGCATGTGAGAGAACTACAGATGTGGCTGAGATTGAGTTTGCTGATGAAAGCCTGAGTGCTGCTACCAGCTAATGTGGCTCCAACTGTTGTTTCTGTAAGTGTCCTAGGAAGAACCAAGGACTTGTGGTCTCTGTTGATGTCTCATTGCCCAATCTCCACGTCTTTCTCACCCACTTGCAAAGCCCATTGCTCTTTCAATTCTATACATGCCCTAGGTGAGCCACTGCGGGTTCAAAAATGCTTTCCCTTGTGCTACCTCTTGAAAAATTTTGGGCTTTCTCTGTGGCATTCTGGGAACCAACTTCAGCCAATGTCATTATATTCCTCCCTCTCTCTGTCTTTATATGAAAGTAGAGGTAGAGATAGAGATACATGGAGAGTGTAATATTACTCATTCTTATAAAGAAGGGTACCCTATCACTTGCAACAACATGGATTGACCTTGAAGGCATTATAATAACTGAATTAAGCCAGAAAGAGTTAAATAAGTATTATTGGGTGTTATTTATACGTGCAATTTTTAATCTAAACTCACAGAAACAGAGAGCATAATCATGGTTTTAAGAACTGAGAGGTGGGGGAAATGAGAGAGGGTGGTAAAAGTTTATAAATTTTCAGTTATGTGATGAATAAAATCTGAGGATTTACTGTATAGTATGGTGACTATAGTGATAACACTGTATTGCATAATGGAAATTTGCTAACAGAATATATAGCAAGCATTCTCACAAAAAGGTATACATGTGATATGATTAATGTATATGTTAATGTATAGAAATCCTATCACAATGTTCACGCATGTTCACATATGATATATAGACATCACATTATACACTTGAAATATACTACAATTTTATTTTTCAATTACAATGAAATAAATCAATTAATCTATCTACACACATTGTGGCCAGACATCATACTTTGCATTATTTCAGCCTATCAAATTAATAAAAGCTTGTTTTATGGTCTAACATATCTTCTACCATAGAGAAAGTTTCATGGCACTAAATAATAATTATGTACTTGGGTACAGTGTTCTATAAATGTCTATTAGGTCTACTTACTTTATAGAGTTCAAATTAATCAAGGCAATATATGATGATGATAGATTGATAGATGATACATGATATATAGATGGATATATAGGTGATAGGTATATCATCATTTATTATAAGGATTTGTTTCATGGTTATGGAGGATGAGAAGTTCCAAACTCTGAAATCAGTAATCTGGAATTTCAAAAGAAAAGACCCATAGAGTTGCAGTCTGTGTCTAAAGACCTGAGAACCAGAAGATCCTATGGTATAAATTCCAACATGAAACTAGATGAAGGAGAAAACATATGTCCCATCCAAAGGGAGTCAGACAGTAAGAGTTCTATTTTATTCTAAGTAGGATCAAATGCGTTGCTCTATTCAAGCCATAAACTAATTATAAAAGGATCACCTGCATTAAGGAGGGCAATCTGCTTTACTCGGTTGTCCAATTCAAATGCTTATCTCATTCAGAACTACTCTCACAGACACATTCAGAATAATATTTGACCAAATGTCTGGGTACTCATGACCTAATTAAGTTATCACCTAAATTTAAGCAACACAAGTCCAACCCTTGTCAAGTTGGCACCTGTACACATCTCCTAAAACTATAAATAATCTTAAAATAAAGACAAAACATGGGCAAATCTGCTTAACGACACAACTATCTTACACAAATCAAAGATGTACAAATCCCCTCCCCAAAAGAGGAGGTAAAGTAATTAGAATGATGTTTACTCTTCTCCTTGATATCCCATAACTTAAATCCTATGGTGTAAAATTGGCAATATACATTTTTTGTTATATAATAAAGGAAGAAAATATGGTAAAAACAAAGATACTTGAAATAAATATAGTGTTAGATATATGTTTACATTAGAGAGAAACAAAAACATTAAAAAATAAGGAAATATTCATGACAGTTGCAATGCCCATTTCTATAAATTGTCTCACAGGAATAATGGTAATAAAAAAAAAAATCACAGACTATCCATTCAGTATTCCCTCTGCCTGTGTTACGGGAAAGACCTGCAGTTTGTTGTGATTATTTATCTGATAGTTATCCATATTATTAAAGTATCTTCATCATTACTCATCCTTCATGGATTGTTTTGTTGTAGTTTCCCACTAATTCTAACCAAGCACAATTACCCTTAAAGACACTCTAATAGACTTCTATATTCCAAAAATACTCCTTTGCATTATATTGTGCTATTCTAATTTCTCATAATCAAAATCAATACCCTAACTACATAATATCTCCCTCGTTTGCCTATTGATGCATAGAGATTTGCTGAGGGCTATTTAGCAGCAGCTTCACTTTCCCTGAAACCCTGGGCCCATATTCCTCTAATGGACTCATCTTCTTATCTAAGTCTTTGATCTGGATATTCATTGAAGTATAAGTGGCTGTTAAGCCTTACTAAACTCTACTAAAACTTTGATGTGCTTGTGCCTTACTTTGGCCTGATCATAATTTGCTATAATCCAGTACATGAAATCCTGCCTCCAATTTACCTAATTGATAATTGAAATGACTCATCAAGGTCAAAACTCCATTGTCCTAAGATTTAAAGTCATTTCTTCATTCATGACAATTATGAGTCAAGCACACAATTATAAACACCATCCTCAAGATCCCAAATAAGTTCCTATAAACCACAAAGGCCAAAAACATGTAATGACTACAAATAAAAAAATTTACACATGTTAAAATATGACTTTGTATGGTCTTGTTTTGTACATTAGTTTACACATTATTTAAGTTCCAGGTGTACTGCATTATATTTCAATGTCTGTATATATCGATTTCTTTTTTTAGTAGATTAAATGCAATTATGTTTGTTTATTTTTATCTGAAAGTTAATCTTGAACTTTCTCTAATCATCCAAATTCTTATTCTCTCCTCTTCCTCCCCACTTTTTACATTTTCTTTTGTCTTTCTCTTTTTAAGTGGGGTTTAGACTTTGTAGAGCTTCCTTTAGAATTTTTTGTAGAAGTGATTTTGTGGTGATTAATTTGTTTAAATTCTCCTTACTGAAAAGATTTTTTATCATTCCTTCAGATCTAAATGATAATTTCACAGGGTAGAGTATCCTATTTTAGAGATCCTTTCCTTTTAGCACTTTGAATATATCATACCATTCTCTTCTGGTCTGTACAGTTTCTGCTGAGAAAATCCACTGAATCTTTTGGGGGCTCCTTTGTATGTGACTTGTTTTTCTCTAGCCACTTTTAAAATTATCACTTTATCTTGTATTTTTGACATTTTTTGATGATGTGTCCTCATGCATGTCTGTTTGGGCTTCTCTTGTTTGGAACTTTTGAGCTTTCTGTATCTAATGGTAGGGAAATTCTCAGCTATTATTTCTCCAGTACAGTTTATGCAACATTATCTCTCTCTTCTCTTTCTGGGGCCCTTTTGATATAAATGTTGTTCCTTTTATCTATGATGTTATCTCATAGGTCTCCTATTCTGTCTTCATTTCTTTTTGGTCTTTTTTCTCTTTTCTAATTTGCTGAATATATTCCTCTGCCCTATCTAGCTCACTGATTCTGTTGGAGGATTTGGCCATTAAACTCTTGAATCCTTCTGGTGAGTTCTTTATTTCAGTCATTGTGTTATTTATTTCTTTGACACCTGTTTTTAGCTACTTCACATCTTCCCTCTTTTCGTTCCACTACTTTTTCTTGATTGCCATTAGTATGCTTTTCACAGTTGCCTTAAATTCATCCTCAGGTACATTGCACATATCTGTTGCATTCAGATTTTTCCCTGAAGTTTCAAATGGATCCATCGTCTCATGTATATTTCTCTGTGTCTTAGCTCTGTTTGGCATTCTGTTTTTATTTCCCCGAAGTGATGACCTTCTGTTAGATGCTGACTTGCACTGAACAGGCCTGGCTCTTGATTTGAACAAGGGGAATTCTTTATTGGTGTGACCTCTCCACCAGTCAGAATTGTTGAAGCTCTGAGATGGACACTGCATTGTGTCCTGAGAGTCCAGCATATGGAGTTGGAGTTTGCTTGGGGGATTCAAAGCCTCTTTTCAGAATCACAGGTTGGAACAGTAAAGTTCACTTAAGGATTGTTGTTATCCCATAACCACCAAGCAGACTGCAGTTCCACCTCCACTCACAGAGTGGCACTAACTGGTAACTCTTGAATATTTCTCCATTCTAGGAGACTATCTCCAGAAATGTTTGTTCCATTTGTTTATTTTTGCTTCTTTTCCCTTGATTTTAAAGAAAAGTGCACAAAGATATCACTAAGGCCAATTTCAAGGAGATTACTACCTATATTTTATTTTATATACATTATGGTATCAGATTGTATATTCAAATCTTTGATTCATTTTGTGTTAAATTCTCTGTGTGGTCTTTCTTTTATGTGACTGTCTAGTTTTCCTAACTTAATTTATTGAAGAAATTACCTTTTCTGCATTTAATTTATTGGGTTTTTTGTGATAAATTTTATATATCTGTATATCTATATAGATATATAAAATTTATCATAAAGATATACAGATATACAGATATAAAGATATATATACCTGGACTGTCAATTCTGTTACATTAATGTGTTTGCCTGTTTTTATTTCAGTAACACAATGTCTTGATAACTATTGCTGCATAGGATAGTTTGAAGTCAAGGAAACAATGCTTTCATTTTTTATTAATTATGTTATTATTTCTTTGTTTACATTGTTACATGCATTTTCAGGATATTAAAATTTCACACTGCACCCACCACTGGAGTTCTGATACCCTTTGCTATTAACTTCTTTCTTTCCTCCTCCCTCCACACTCATGGTAGCTACAGTCTTGTGTTCTGTGAATTTTGCTGGAATTTGATCACTTATTGTTTCTTTATATTCCACATGAGTGAAATTTTCTGTATTTTTCTTTTTTGCTTTCTGGCTTATTTTAATTGATAGTATCCCTCCAATTGTTATAAATTGAATGATTTCATCTTTTTCAGCAAAGGCATCAAATGTATGTATGTACACCAATTTTCTCTTTACACAGTCATCACTTAACAGGTGTTCAGGTTGTTTCCATGTCTTAGATATTGTTAATTGTATTGTTTATAAGCATAGGCCTGCATATATGTTTTTTCTGATTAGATTATTTATGTGCTCTGGTTTATATGCTTATTGCTGGATTGAACGGTAGCTACATTTTTTAAAAATTATCCATATAGTTGTCCAAAGATATTGCACTAATTTACAATTCACCAAAATGTAAGAGGGTTCCTTTTTCTCCATACCCTCTCCAACACTTATTGTTTTTACTATATAAGCCATTTTCACTAGTGTTGGGTGATAGCTCATTGTGGCTTTTATTTGATTTTCTCTGATAAGTGATTTAGAGCATTTTTCATGTGTCTATAAGCCATCTGTGTATCTTATTTAGATAAATGTCTATTCATTTCTTCTGCCTATTTCTTCATGGCTTGTTTTCTTTTTTGTTGTTGGAGCTTATGAGCACTTTACACGTTTTGGGGATACTCTACTTTTTATCTTTTTTATCAAGATTATATTTTCTATTTCAGGTCTTCTATGTTTCCATTCAAAATTTTGTTTTCTTCGATTTTTGTGAATAATGTCCTTCAGATTTGATAAAAATTGCAATCAATCTATAGGTTTAACTAAAAATGACTGTTTTGACTATATATATATTCTTCTAATTCATAAGTATAAAAATATTTCCATTTATTTGTGCATTCTTCAATTGCTTCCAATGGTGAGCTATAATTTTCTCATTATCCTGGGCTTTTTTTCTTCTTGGTTAAATGTATTTTTATGAATATTATTCTTCTGGATGGCATAATAAATAGCATTGTTTTCTTAATTTCTCTTTCAGTAGTTCATTGTCAGCATATTAAAATACAGTCATGTTATATATTGCATTTGCATCATACCATTTTACTATATTTGTTTATCCTTTCTAATAGTGTGTGGTGGAGTTTCAAAACTTTTTCTTTGCATAATATCATGACATCCACAAATAGACATAGTTTTACTTCTCCCTTTCCTATTTGGGTACTTTTCATTTCTTTTCCTTTCTTAATTGCTTTGATTAGAGCTGCAATGCTACATTAAATTATAGCAATGAGAGGGGGTATCCTTATCTTATTCCTGATCTTATTGGAAAAACCTTAAGTTTTTCACCATTAAGTGTTTTAGTTACAGATAAACAGTATCCTTATCATTCCTAATGGAGTCAGGTAGTCTGGTAGAGTGTCTTCATTTTTTGAAAAATCTTATTTCTCTCTCTTCTTCCACTAACCTCTTTCCTGTATTTCCTCTTTCTCACTAATTATCTCTTCTAGGTGTCTGTTCTATGTTCTATGCATTCTATTGTGATCTTCATTCTATTTGAACTCTTTAGAATTGTTGGTAAGTTAGATTTTAGAATTTCAATTCCTTTGGTAAAGTACTCCAACTCACTAATTTTATTCCTGAGCTCATTGGATTGCCTTTCTGATTTGTCTTCTAGTAAACTGAGTTTCTTCATGACTATTTTGATTCTCTCCTGGCTAGACCACAAACTTCCATGTCTTTAAGTTCAGTTCTAGAGAATTGTCAGCTTTCTCTGAGATATCATGTTACCATTATTTTTTGTATATTTTGATAAAATCTGCCTATGCCTGTACATTTGGTGCTAATTTTGTAATGTTTTGTCTGCTTTGGTTCCAATTTAACAACTTCATAATGAAAGCATCTTATTTTGCTTTCCAATAGGTGTAAATATAGCAAGAGTGAAGATGAGCAGGCCATAAGGAAAGGTGGAAGGTGGAGGAAGCACTTTACTTTTTATTTAGTTGTTCACATTGATTTTTCTCCCTGGCCCCAGGTCTTGAACCCAGGACCTTGGGATGTATGTGAGACTGCTTCCAGGTTGTACTAAACTTATAGAACACCAGGGCACATCCAGAATTTCTTAACAGAATTATACTACTTCCAGCCATCTACATTATTCTGTTATCCAACTCTTGTTATTTAATCTCTGCATGAATTTGAGCAGCTAGTTTATCCCTTGTAAACATCAGTAATTCAATAACTATCCATCATGATAATATATATCTAGTACTAGATTAGTGACAGGGATAAGAAGCTGAATAACGTAGCTAAGGTTCCTGACTTCAGTGGGATTCCACTACAGTAATTACATTGCACTATAGTGTCAGTAGCTTCCCATTGTTCATTAAATTAAAAAATGTTCTTATTCTGAACTATTCAATAATAAACATGAACTGAACTGTTAGCCTCATATGCATAAGATTTCTGCTGATTATGTTCCTCATTATATGGTTTGTCGTACAATGTTTAGAATATAATAGAATCAACACTCTAATTAATTTGTTCAAGGTAATACATAATATGATTTTTCCCAACTCCCCAGTATACTTAAAAGCTCCTAGTTTTCTGAGTGATATTTCACTCTCAAACATGACTGAATGTCTCTTGCAGATTCATGATAAAACCAATCAGATTTGTTTTCTAAAATCTTTATTCTTTACCACCCAAGTTCAACCATATAGGAGACAAATATTCGAGATTGCCCCCAGTGATTGTGTTCTCTGACTACAAATCCATTATCTCTTTCCTTCCCTTCTCTTTCTCAATTGGGTTCCCTGAATTGTCTCTCTGGATTCCAGTTCACACAATAAAGTCACCTCAGGAGATAAAAATATGAAAGGAGAGAGAAATTGCAGTAGTTACTCCTACCTCCACCCTTGACTTTGACACAATTATGACAGTGATTGTGTTTATTTATAGCAAGAGATTTAGTTGAGAAGTCCCTCTCTACAGCTATGGAGCTGACCAAGTTAGAGAAATACTGCTCCTCCCTTTGCTGTTTGCAGGCCTATAGGTGGCAGTGGCTTCCTACTGTTGCTTACTCCCTGGTGCTCCTTGTTGATTAGCATGACCCTATCAACACCTCTATAAATACTTTTCTTTTAAATTCCTTTATGTTAAGCCTTTTTCTTGTTATGTTTACTCTTAGACTTTGTGTGATAAAGCAATTGGTATCAAAAAGGGACCCAAGAACAGACTCTCATTCTAGGAATTCCTTAGTCACATTCTTGATGAGAATGTGGAAAACCTACTACTCAGGGCAAAAGAGAGCATTAACAAAATAGACAATGGAGTGATATCTCAATAGAGAAAATTACTACCAATGTGGTATAGGATGGTGGGCAGGTAGAGTACAAGGTGCTATCATGAGAAAGTCTTTAGAGTAGTCTGTCTGGGTCAAAATCCCAACATTATCACGTATAAACTGTGTTACTTTGGGCAAAGTCCTTTACTTCTATTGGTGTTAGTTTCCTTACTTAACATGAATAATACAATAATGTGTCACATGAATGATGCTTTTGTCAATAATGAATCTTATACAAGATGATGGTCTCATAATTCCTATTGCAACATGATGCAGTAAGCATCAGAGCCATCATAACATCATAGAGTTTTAACCTGCAGCCCGTATAAGTATATGCAAGTATATATCATGTTTGTTATATCTCTTGAATGATTCAGTTTCCCTTGTACTTCATTTATCCCAAATTGTTTTGTTCATCATTATCCGCAGGCATACAGATTGCTAAGTTGTCAAGCAATTGACCTGGAAACAAAGCTAAAAGTAATTAAGGACTAACAACAAATTTGTAAAATCAGTATCGGTTATTGTTTTTAAGTCAGACATGTCCTATTCCTCCATAATCTATTTCTGGTGAATCAAAACTAAAACAAATGATAACTGTATCAGGTGAATTGAGCATTCTGTTTCTCTTCTGGGAGATTGTGACAGGTCCATAAACATGAACTCTAGTATCCTGGCAAGAATGGAATAAACATAGATTCTCAAACATCCTATCTCAACATATTCCCAATAACATGAACTAAGACTTCCTCTATAACTCCCCATCACCAGGTAAACTCTTCCTTTGACTCATCTCTGATAAGGCAGCAACAAGTTTACCCTATATGCCATATTCTCCTTTTATTCAGCGCTTCAATTGTACAGTCTTTTTAATCACTCATAAAAGTATGTTATTCACAACTGGTTGGAAGGCTTATATTCTTCGTTTGTTCAACAGACATTAATTACCAAGAAATAAAGGTACGCTGATATTTATTGGAAAAAAAACAATATAACAAATGATCCTTGCCATCAAAGAATGATATATATTATGTGATTACAGCTTAATAACAGCTATAAGAGTTATATCCTAAAACTGAAAATTTTAAGCATATAATTAGAGAACTTTCTCAGTCTGGTGATTCAGGAAATCCCTCCCTAATTCAGATTAGTGACTAAAAGAATAGGTTAAAAGTTAAGAGAGATGTAAAGGAAAGATGCATGAGTCAGGATGAAGAAAACGGAGCTTGATCTATCAAAGACCTGAAAGCTTCATGAAATGTCTAGATGTAGTACTTGGAAATGAACTTAGTGTGTAAGCAAGAATTGTAGCATGCACATTTTAGGTCATGTTAAAGGGCAGTGGAAATTAATGAAGATTTTAGGCAGAAAATTGAGGCACAATCACAATCTAATTATCATGTATTATTCAAGAGATAGATAGGAAGGGGTGAAGGACAGATAATTGGAGATCTGTTGAAAACAAGAAGTGATCACTACAGAAATTCAAGAATATTCCATTAGATTGGGCTAAGGATGTAGAAATCATTGGACATAAAGAAATCATGAATATGAAAGCCTGACATGTTCAATAAGTCATTTACATAAATACTGAAGTCTCCACAAGGATTATGAATGGCAAAAAAATGGAGATGAGGATAATGATAAAGTCATCATTTCATGAAAGATTATGGCTATAACCAGGAGAAATACTAGAAATTGAGTATAGTAGAGGATGACATGCATGAACGACATTAACCTCAAAATTGTCAGTCTGTTTTTATCTAGTTACTAGTCTTTATTTTTAACAGGAAAGTACTGAAATTTCATTTCAGTACAGAACTGTGAGCTTATTACCAAAACAGAGGTAGAAGAGGTGTAAAAAATGAGTGGTTCCAACTTAATAGAAAGTATAACATTTTTTTTTTAGAAAAAAGATTACTGTCAGGAGCAACCAAGAATTTGATGGTTAATAATCCTTGATTATCTTCTAAAAGAAACAATTCACAGTTCTCCACCAAAGTTAAAATAGAAAGGGAATTTCACAGCACAGTGGTAAAGCTGAAGCACCAAAGCACCTCAGGTACTCACAGGGACTGCCTTAGAAAGGATGTCTGAGGATATCTATGCACTGAAGTGGGTGGGAAAATACGCAGGGAGACTGCCACAGTTGCAGACCAGACAGACCTGAGAAAACAGGTGTGATAGTCCATCCTTAGGCAGGAAAAGAAAGACCAGAGACTGTGTGGTAGCACACATGATTAGCTTGAGTGGAGTCCCAAAGAGAGGGGTTCAGATCAAAAACCCAAATTCCACAGTGGTTGGGACACAAAAAAAGAGGACAAAGAGAGAGAACTCTCACTGCATTCTCCCTGACCAAATACTCAGAATCCTTACTTGTGCAGTGAAGTACACCAACAGCACAGAGAATAAACTGTGGAGAATAAAGTCTGAGTGCCAGAGTTCAGTTACTCCAGTGTCACAAATTCAGTCTAGCCCACAACAGCTAAGCTCTATTCCCCTTATGCATTCAGCAGCTGCATTATGCACAGCTACTCAGTAAATGCTATTTACTGCAGAATCCTGAAAGAGTGAAAATAAAGTGAAATGAATTCATATCACCCACTGCAGGTAAAAAATTAAAAATAAGTGTTAGGCTGGCCCAGGGACAAAAGCAGCAGCGGCCATGCCCGGGAAAGGCCATGCCCGGGAAAACAGCAGCCAAGCCCGGGGAAAAAGGTGGATGACGTCAGAATAAGGGATGCAACCCCTACACCTGGATTCACAGGGCCAATCCCCAATCGCGACATGGGAAGTCCGCGAAATTCCTCTGCTTAAAGAGCCGGTCCCCCTTTGTTCTGGCGCGCGACTTCCCAGCCCGCGACTTCCCGGCCCTCTGCGGACTTGGGAGTTTTGCCCGGGTGTGCAAACCCCAATAAAGCCCTGACTATTCTGCTTTTTGTCTGATTGAACTTTTCTCCTCGTGGAGCCCAGAAAAACCTTACAATAAGAAGAAACTCAGTTCCATGTTTAAAACAGAAGACCGTTTAGGGATCATCTGAGGCAAGGTACTATGACATCACAAGGAGACAACAGCATCACTCCAGAAAACAAATTCAAAGACATAATTATATTTTTACAATATATAATAAATTCAAAGTAGTAATCATAAACAGATTTAAAAAAATAACGAGATCTCAGAAAAAAAAACAGAACAAAAGTTAAGAAGATTCAGCAAATTCTGTCAAATAAAAGGAAGTCAGCAAAAAAAGTCGATGAGATAAAAGATACAACTAATAAGTAGAAGAAAAATTGAAGCTTTCAGTAGAAAACTAATAGAATGTTATGATACGAATATATTAAATGAGATCATGAGTGTTTCAGAAAGTTATGGAAGCAGACTAGAGAAAATGGAGAAATATTCTAGTGATATGAAAAACAGAAATAACCAGGCAGGAAGAAATTTAAAAATAAATAAAATAAGCATTATGATAACTACCCAAATCCATTAGGAAAGACAAAATAATAATGGGTATTCCAAAAGGTAAATAGAGAGAGAAGAGAATAGAGAGTTTATTAAAAGAATAATCACTGAAAAATTCCCAAACCTAGAGAAAGCACTGAATATATAAATCAATGAAGCAAACAGAACTCCAGGTCATCTAAACACAAAGAGACTGACATCAGGATATTTTAATAGCAAATCTATAAAAAGTCCAGACAAAAAAGGGATTAAAATAAGTCAGAGGGGAAAACAAACAATGTTAAATTTATTCCCTTCAAATTATTATCAGATTTCTTGGAAGACACTCTACAACTCAGGAGTGCATGGAATGGCATATACAAAAATACACAAGGATTAAAAATTGCCAGCTTTAGTAGCAAACTTTCTTTCAAATATGAGAGAGAGAATGGTTTTCCCTGACAAACGAAAGACAAAGAGCTTTGGTAAGACAACACTCCCTTACAAGAAATGTTGTAATATGCTCTTTCATCTAAACCTAAAAAATTTTAAAGGAAAGATGCACACAGGAATGAAGGTGAGTAGACAGTTAAACAGGAAGAGAGAGGAAGAAGCAGTATCTCAATTTTATTTTTAAGTTTTCCATGCGAGTTGCCTGACCAGGACCCGGGGCTTGCACCAGGCCTGTGTGGTTTGATCTTTTAGAGACAATTGGCCTAATTGCTGTTCCACTAGGGTGTGCCTAAATTTTAGTCTTTCTTAAAATCTAAACAAAGCAATAAATAGACAAAACTGCAAAAATAAGTGTACAGATAGCAGTAGCAAACCCTCATCTGTCAATAATCACCTGGAATGTAAGTGAACAGAGCTCAACAACCAAAAGGCACGTAGTGATTGGATGGATTAAAAAACAAAAAGCCCAACTGTATGTTGCTTATAAAAGACCCACAGAAATCTATAGAGACAAATAGACTTAAAGTGAAGGTATTAAAAATAATATTCTAAGCTAAAGGAGAATTTTGAAAGTCAGGAATAATACATGTTTCAGAAAAAATGACTTCCAGATGAAAAAGGTAGTAGACACAATTATGGATGCTATATAGTGATAAGAGAATTAGTACAACAGGAAGGCAAAACACTAATATATATGCACTATGCAGAGTGTACCAAAAATACAAAATACGAACAGACAGAAAGGAAGGCATTGAGAGCAACACAATAATAATAGGGGACTTTAATACCTCACTCACAGTAATGAAAAGGTGATCCAGACAGAAAACCAACAGGGAAAGAATAGACTTAAATGATGATTTAGGTGAGATGGACTTAATAGCCATCTTCATAGAGCATTTTACCACAAAACAATAGATTACACATTCTTATGATGCCATAATACCTTGCGTTTCAAAATACATTGTTTTTGTTGTAGTTGTTTTTCTCCCATGTGACCCCAATAAATGAGTTACTTATTTTTGTTTTATTGGAAGGTGTCAGTCTGGGTTTATTTTATATTTTTGACCCTTGTAGTTTTCTGTAGTAAAGATCTTTTGCTGGGATGTGGAGGGTGGCTGCTGGGTGGCAAGGAACATGTGTGGTAGGTGGGGGGTAGCTGTTGTTGCAGGGTGCAATGGTTGAGGAACTTGTATGCATGGCACCAAAATCAACTATCCTCTCAGGGATCCTAGAAATAGGTCTGATATTGTATTTGCTGTAATGTCGGGACTCTTCTCTGCTATAGCACAAATTGCAAGGATTAGATTCTTCTCCTTTATGCTCTTTGCCAGTATTCTGACCCATGTGGCACCTGGGGTCCCAATTTCAACCCTACACTTTGGGTTTTACTCACAACAAGTATGTGTGCCACCAATAATCTTGTTCATTCCTCCTGTGACGTGAGACTGGGCCTGCTCTTTTGTTAGTCAGTCCCACAGGCTGCCTCTGCCACAATCACCACCTCCCTGCCAGTGCCATTTATATTGCTTTGGAGCCAACTTCAGTCATTCAGACGTGTGCAATTCCTCAGGCAATCTTCAATGTAGTTGCTGTTGTTTGTGAGTTGCTGAGGTGATGTGGGGCTTCCTGTCAACATGTTTCCTCAGAAAAATGTTACTTGTATCACTTAGATGGGAAGCATAGAATGACCTCATGTTGCCTCTTAGACCCTTCTCAGATCCCATTAGTTGCTCTGATTTTTATTGTTTCCTTTCTCTTTCAATTGACTTTGGTTTTGCATATCCTTCTTTTTCAAGTTCCTTTATGTGAGGGCTTAGCTCTTTTATTTGTGATTCTTCTTGTTCCTGAGGTAGGTATATACTGCAATGAACTCTCCTCTTGGTGCTTGACACTTTGTTACATCCCAAAGGTTCATATTAATTGTGCCTTTATTTATTTTCATGCTAAGTGTTTTTATTTTACCTTTAATTTCCTCAATACCCAATAGTTTTTCAAGAACATGAGGTTTACTCTCCACATATTTGTGATATCTGGCACTGTGTCAGAAACAAATACTTGGAGGATTACATCTTTTTAGTGAATAAACACTTCAAACTAGCAATCATAAAGAAGCTAGAGATTTTTTTAAAAAACTCAGAAAAAAAGATAAACTAAATAGTAAAACAAATCAATGAGCACAAAAAGAAACTTATTGAGTAAAAGAGAGGAGATGCTTTAAAATAGGAATTAACAGAGATTCATGAGTAAAGAATACAATAAATGTGATCAAGGATATGATAGAAAGCTATAGAAACAGAATTACAGAGTGAAGAAACAGATCAGTGATCTAGATGACAGAAATATAGGAAGGATTCAGGTGGAAGAGAGAAAATAAATGTAAATAAACGTTCTGAGAGTTATCTAACTCAATTAGGAGCATAAAAATAATGGGTATCACAGAAGGTGATAGGAGAGAGGAAAGGGAATAGAAAGCAAATCAAAATAATAATCATTACAAACTTCCCAAATCTAGTGAAGGAAATGAACATACAAGTCGATGAAGCTCCTAGAACTCTAGATTATCTGATAAAAAGACCTACACAATTCTGATAATTATAAAATAGTCAGATGTCAAAGACAAAGAAAGAATATTAATGCTGAGTAAGAGGGAAAAGAGAGGTAACATACAAAGTTGCTCCCGTCAGACTATCATTAGCCTTCTCAGAAGAAATTCTAAGACCAGGAGAAAATGGAACAACATATTCAAAATATTCCAAAGTAAAAACTGCCAGTTAAGAATACCATATCCTGGAAAACACTCTCAGATATTAGGGATAAATAAAGGTTTTCTCTGAAAAGTAAAAGCTAAAGGAAGTTGCTCTATGGAAACCTCCTTTACAAGAGATATTGAAAGATGCTCTTCTATCTAAATAAAAAAAGTTCACTCAAAATAAAGAAGGCATTAAATAAATAGAAAAAAACAGAAAACAAGAGTCAAAATGGCAGTAATAACTCTCATCTATCAATAATCACCCTGAATGTAAATGGACTGAATTCACCAATCAAAAGGCACAGAGTGGCTGTATGTATTGAAAAATGAAACCTAACCATACACTGTTTGCAAGATACTTAAGATATAAAGACAAATATAGACTTAAAGTGAAGTGATGAAAAATGGTACCTCAAGTCACTTTAAATCTAAAAAATCAGGAACTTCTATACTCATATCAGAAAAAATAGATTTCAGCATAGAAAGGTAACAAAAGATGAAGTTGATCATTATATAATTAAACAGGGATCAATACGGGAGAAAGACATAACACTTTTTAATATATATGTACCCAATATGAGTACCCAAATACATTACCCAGTTAAGAGATCTACAGGGAAACATTGACAGCCACACAATAATAGCAGGAGTCTTAACACCTCATTCACAGTAATGGACAGATCATTCAAACAGAAAATCAAAAAGGAAACAATAGCCTTATGATAAATGAGGTAAAACAAATTTAAAAGATATGTAAAGAGAATTTCAACACAAAACAATATACAAACTTTTTTTCAGGTGCCAATAAAACATTCTTAAATATAAGCCATGTGTTAGGACATATATCAAGTCTCAATAAATTTACAAGATTGAAAACATATCTAGCATCTATTCAGATCACATAAGGATGAAAGCAGAAAAAGAAGAGAACCACAAAGTAATGGAGAATAAACAACATGTTTCTGAACAACTCTTGGAGAAAATCAAGGGTAAAATTAAAAATGGTCAAATGAAAATAAGACATGATTTATCAGAACCTATAGGATTCAGCAAAAGTAGTGCTAAGAAGATAATAAAAGAGTATTATGAATACCTAATGAAAACAAACTGGATAATCTGGACATGGATACATTTTTAGAAACATAAATATTCCAAGAGTAAATCAGGATGAGATAGACAAACTGAACAGATCAATCAAAAGTAAAGAAATTGAAATAGTAATCAAAAACTTTCCAAAAAACAAGTCCTGGATCAGATTTTCTTACCGAGGTTGGTAAATTCCACCCTTTTAAAGAACTAATAACAGTTCCTCTCAACTTGTTAAAAAAAAAAAAATGAAGAAAATAAACTTCCAAAATCTTTTTTGTGATACCAACATTATTCTGATGGGATAAGGACATCACCAAAAAAGAAAATTATAAATGAATACCTCTTTAAAAAAAAATCTTTAATATAATATTAGCGAACAGAATTCAACAACTCACGAAAACAATAACAAATCACAGTCAAGTGAAACTTATTCAAGGGATGCAAGCATTGTCAGCATATCCACATTATTGTGCCATGTACCATATTAACAAAACAAGACAAAAATCATATAATTATCTCAATAGATGCAGAAAAAGTTTTCAATGACTTGACACACTTTTGTTAAAAAACTCTCCAAAAATGAATATAGAATGACATACTTCACAAAATAATGAATTTATATTACAAACCCAAGCCAACATCATATTCAACAGGAAAAAACTGAAGGCATTTCCTCTAAAATAAAGAACAAAGAAAGGATATCCACTCTCACCACTATAATTTAGTACAGTGTTTAAAGTCCTACCAATGCCATTAGACAAGAAAAGCACTGCCAAAATGAAAAGAAAGCAGTGTAACTGTCATTATTTGAAGTTAATATGGGAATGTAAAGAGAAAATCCCAAAGACTACATTAAAATGGAGTTAGAAATGATACATAAAGTGGCAAGATACAAAATTAATATACTGAAATCTGTTATGTTTCTATAAGCAAATAGTGAAGAACTCAGGAAAACAATACCATTTAAAATTGCACCAAAAAGACTGAAATACTATGGAATAAATTTAGCCAAAGTAAAGAACCTCTGAAAACTATAATATTATTAGAAGAAATAAAATAGGTCACAAAGAAAAATGTATATATTCCATGTTCATGGATTGGAAAAATTAATATTGTTAAAAATAGTCATATTACATAAAGCAATATGCATGTATGTGTGTATATAGATAGATAGTAATCCACATCACAATCCCAATGACAGTCTTCACAAAAATAGATGAAATGATCATGAAATTTATTTGGAACCACCAAATACCTGGAACAGCAAAAACAAAATTAAGACTAAATTAACAGAAATAGAGGTATTGTGATCCCTGACTTTAAACTATACTACAAAGCAATGTAATCAAATTAGAATAGTATTAGAATGAAAGCAGACATACATCTTACTGCAATAGAATTGAGAGCCCAGAAATACATCCACACATATAGGAATATCTAATTAAAGATAAACGAGCCAAGAGCATATAATGGAACAAGGGTAATCTCTTCAGTAAATGATGTTGGGGAAACAGGACAACCACAAAGAAAATGATGGAATTAGACTAGTATTTGACATCATACACAAAAATTAATTCAGTAGGTAAAGATACCTGGATGCAAGATGTGAAACCATAAAATACTAAAGAAAAAATCAAAGAACCAATATCAAAGAATCCTGCAATTATTTTTTCCTTCCTAACCAAATAATAGGGACAATAGCAAGGAAGGGATTGTTTCTATTTTGTTCTTTCCTTGAAGAGCTATCTTTTTACTAATAATATTGAAGATTAATATTTAAGAGAGAAAAATTGGGATCATAGAGTATAGCACAGAAAAACATCATTTAGGACAAAAAGTTAAACCAAATTGTTAGCTACTGTGTTGTTACATGATGGAAATTTATATTTTCCTTTATTTAAGAATAAACATTTCAATGTGAGTGATGAGGCAATGTACAAGTAATGACACAGTCTCTTAAGATAATTATATTTATTCATTGAGCTAATATTTATTGAGAGCCTGTTATGTACTAAGAATAAAACACAATTTTACTATACTAAGAATATAATACAACTTACGACTTAGTCCTTACTAGAAGAGAGACAGAAATTATCCAACAATTCAGTATATATAATTATAAATTATGGCATACAATTGAAGATGTATACACAGTGCTCCAAATTCAGAAAACAAGTGACTTTCAGAAAAACTCTCTTCGAGGAGTTGAGATTTTAAATGAAGTTCAAGATGAGTAAAAATAGGGACGATAAGAACAAGGTGATGCATTTTCCTTATAAACATCCCAGAATGTTTATACGTCCCACACGACTGAGGAAACGTGGACACTTCAGGAACTGAAGAAGGATATTTACTTATATTAAGAATGCATCACATTCAATCAGCACAGCATATATTGCAAAGATATGTAAATACTTAAGAACATACAACAAAACATGAAAGTGAGGGTCATTAATAGGAACTTAAAGATAATGACCAAGAAAGTTAAAAATGAAGACAGAAGATAAAACAAAGTTGAACCAGAATTACTATATATAATAAACATTAACTCAGGTCTCTTTGCCTGTAACTGAAAATCAAGAAATAAAAGGAATTATCATTGCTCTCACATGTTAAAAATGCATAATACTATAGTCATAGAGCATCACTATTCTCAAAAAAAAAAAACATTGAAAAAGAACATTAAAACCAAGTTTCAAGAGCAATTCTGGAGTCAGAACAGGAATATTTTAAAAGAGTTCCTCTCATAAATGTGGACTCTAAAATAGTTCCATATTTTGTCATTCCTATTTCTGTTAATGGCAAAGTTTTAGTGATAGAAAAGAGCCTATCTGCTTCTACAGAATGATTATGTGTTTGTGCCATGGGTTAAGGAAGTGTTTTCATATGGTTAAAATGGGGACCCAGTTAACATCTCCCTGAATTCCTTGATCACTTGATCCAAATCTATCAAAGTCCTAGTTGTTTCTCAATTAATTTGTCTTACCAACACAAGTAAATCATAAGCTTTTAGAAGAAAAAGGTACCAAAATTTACTTGCTAATTGATCACTTGTAATACCCCAGCCCTTCCATTCCCATACCTAAACATCATAGGTCTCAGAAGAGAATTCCTAACTTCCATTCAAGGTAATGTCAGTTCCTTTCTCTTCACTGTCTCCAACAGTTAAACAGCTGATGAGAACAATGTTCAGGTGGGGTCAATTCGCTTAGGGCTTAGAATTTTGAACAGTCGCTCCTGGATCTGTTTGGTTTTGACCCCATAGACAATAGGGTCTAGTGCAGGAGGGAAAAGCAAGTAGAGATTGGCAAGTATGACCTTGGCAGCAGATGCTGTGGGTGGTCCAAAGCGCTGCATAATCACAGAAAGAAATCCTGGTCCATAGAAGAAGAAGATGACACAGACATGAGCTGTACATGTGCTGGCTGCTTTAGCTCGTGCCTCAGGTGAAGGAAAATGAATCACAGTCCTCACAATCTGCCCATAGGAGTAGGCAATAAAGCCCACATCCCCCACACCAAGAAAGATTGCCACAACAAATGCATACATGTTATCCACGGTGGTGGTCCCACAGGCCAACTTCACTACTGCCATATGCTCACAGTAGGTATAGGCAATTGTGTGGGAGGCACAGTAGGGCAACCGATGGGCCAGACTTGGAAAGGAGATGGTTAACCCCACACCCCGCAGCACCACTAAGCCTCCAATCTTGGCAACAACAACTGGGATGAGAATGGTTGCATAATGCAGTGGGTTACAAATGGCCACAAAGCGGTCCAATGCCATGGCCACCAGCACACCTGATTCCATGGCAGAGAATGCATGGATGAAGAACATCTGGGAAAGACAGAAGTGAGAACCAATGGCTGTAGCACCAAACCAGAAGATGGCCAGCATCTTGGGAAGAGTGGAGAATGAGAGGACCAAGTCAACAAAGGAGAGCATGGCAAGGAAAAAAAACATGGGCTGATGAAGGCTGTGTTCTGTCCAGATGAGAAAAAGCAGAATACTATTCCCAGTCACTGCCAGGAAAAACATGAAGCAAAAGGGAAGTGAGATCCAAATGTGGGCAGCAGTCAGTCCTGGAATGCCAGCCAAGAAGAAAGTATGTGGGAAGAGATGGGAACTATTGGAAAGAATTGTAGTGATCATCTCATTTAGAAGAACGAAGGGACACTGCAAAGAAAACCATACAGATTAAATTCAATGATGTGGACTTTGAGAACTCAGAATATATAGTTTTACTAACACCACCATCACAATCACTCTTCTTCCATAGTTCTCAGAAAGTAGACAAAAATAATCTCCAGTTTAGTCAATATTTCTGCACAATCTTCAAATACATAAAAGGCAAGTCAGCTTGACCCAGTGGGTGATGACCTGCACAAGAAGTTCAGACATAGATTCTAAGTCCCAGAATTATGTATCTTAATATATCTATGACCTAGAGGAATCCACATCACCAGTCTTAAGTAGATGCCCAAGAACTGTAGTTAAATAAAAAAATCTTTCCCATTATTTTCATATTCCCAAATTCTGAATGCAGGTGTTTTAATTAATCACCATTTACCTCACATGGGTCCCTACCACTAATTTTCATCTGCCCAAAATCCTAAATTTGGAAAATCTTTTAATTTAGAGATAACCCACTCCACTAAGCTCCACTTGACTGTCAGGTTACAGAATAAGTTGTCCCTGGTGACTCCACCATTTATCATGTTCTTCCTTAGATTATTCCCCAATCATTTCACAGCACATACCTTGTTTCTCTCTCTAATATCCCTCTCTCTCTAATATCCCAACGGCTATCTCATTTCACCACCTCCTGTATCTACCTCTCCTTAAAGATGGTATTGTACACGATAGACAAAAGGTAAGAGTTTCGTGACCTAAAATAAAGAGAAAGTCTTATTTATCATATTAAAGTCAACAAACTTATATCACAGTCTCATTATTGATAACAGGATAAACAATAATAGCTATTTCACAGTTCCATTTTTTATATAATTACAAAAAGTACACAAGATTATTAAGATCCACAATATATACCTTGCCCCAAACCATCATGCTTTAGGTCAGTAAACTGTCTAGAAAGAAGCAAATGGCCAAGAGCCACATGTATAGTTAGTGACAGTCAGACAAGAGTCCACCTGCACTGATCCCTGAACTTTGTGTTAACAGTGACTGCCGCATGTCCAAGGAAGAACATCCATGGTTGTGTGACCAAGTTTGGAAAGCAAAAGAATCAAATAGCATGGAAGATTAAAAAGTGATTTAGTGATTACATGTCTCCCTAACATCCTCCCAAACCACCAGTACCTCAATATTCTCGTGCGAAACACAGGGGCTCACAGAGACCTCAATGTAGGGTGTAAATGATTCACATTCCCAGCAGAAAAGATGCAGCTGGCTGATCTCACAGTTTCAGTGGCAGCAAAAAGAGGTCTAAACATGAGGGAAAGAAGAAAATGCTAGCTCAAGAACTTAGTTCATGAAAGAAGTAATGGCATAGCTTTAAAAAAGTTAGGAGTATTCTGCTTGTCTCAAAAAAATTCCACATTGTTAGTGCCCATTCCTTCAACCGCAATGGCTAAAGAGATTCTGAGATGATAGCAGAAAGCATGAAGGCTGGAAATCTGTGACATATGAGTACACCTATAGTTCTAGTGTCGTGCAATGAACACTGGACCAGGAATCAAGATCCTGATTTGGGGTGCTCTTTCTGCCATATGCCAGCTGTGTGACATTAAGCAAAGCATTCAGCCACTTCCAAGCCTCTAGTTTCCTCACAGGTGAAGTGAGTAATGCTAAAACCTACCTCACAGGATAATTGTCAGAATTAAATGAAATATGTGAAAACTATCAAATATTGAAAACAGTAATATTATCTTTTCACTGATTCATAAGAATTTAATACATTAGAAGGAATCATTTAAGAATATAAACTTGAAAGATTCAAAGACAATGCATTTGATCTGGCAAAAGATGATAGATTTACCCCATGGGTGGACACTGTGCAGTAACCTAGAGTAACCCAATCAAAAATACTACATCCTCCTTCACATTGTTCCATATTTGCCTCCCAGTCACACATTGTTACCTCAGCACACCCAGGGTATGGTACTGAGTAGAGAGGTAGAAAATGTCAATATCACCTAATTACCTGGGCATTACTTCAAATTATCCTCTAAGCTGCCCATTTTTAAGTCTCAGACAACATTGTAGACCATAACAATGTTCCCAGAACAGTGTAAAAAATAATTATACCTGATGTCCTAATTATCCCCTAAGGACCAGGATGTGTCCATTATAATCTGTGCCTCAAAAAAAAAGTCTGATCTGTTAAGTTCCTCATGTCTATCTCCTCCAAGGAAGAAAGTAAAGAGAAGTAAGAGGTCCTGAACCTAGAGGAATCTAGGACACAGATTTAGGTATCACCATGCATTTTCCCTGTGACTCAATCTGTGGGCTTCAGAGAGGATCAGACTTCTCACTCACTGAATCCCTCCTTTGACTATGTCCATATATCAAGAAAAGTCTCTATAAACCTCTGACAATATATACAGTGTCAATAGTATTCCCAGTTTTCTCCAATGATGTCAAGTCAATGCATTTCACCCTAGACAGCTTGTCATAGTGTCCAGATATGGGAAGATTGGAGAAAAGTTAATTTCTTGATGGAGCCTGTATCTCTCTTCCTTGGGTCTACCTAAAGCCATTACTCACCAAAGTGATGCACTGATTTACCTATAGGGGATGAGAAGTTATGTTACTAGTCAGGTCCCAAGAACAGGTTATTTAATGGGTACGTTTTCAGGCACTGCCTGAAGGGAGGTGAAGCTTCCACCATCCAGACACTAATTAGTTCTTCTGCTTCTTCTTCAAACAAAAGTCTAACAAGATCTCTTCCTCTTATTGAAGCCTCAGGGAACAACTCCAGTAGGGAATATTTTTAATAGCATACTCCAGGGTCGCTTGCCAAGAGGGACCCAAGGCCCTGCAGCTAGAAGCAATGAAAAGCTTCTGCTTTGTGGGATGGGACCACCTGGTTAGACAGTCAAGCAAAATCTACCTAGGGAGGATACTAAGAAGGCAGGGATATGGGGAGAGGCAATACCGTGACCATCATAAAACAATACCTTCTAGGTATGACACACTGTGACATTATTGGAAACATAAGAGGAAGAATGGTTGAATGGTGAAATCCTTTATGAGAAGAGGTCACTGAATAGGGAAAAGATTGAAGAGAATGACATCTATTTTCTGTGCCATAACTCAAACAAGTATATATATGGGTAGGCCAACTTCTCTAGGTACTACCACCCATATGTTATCTCACCTTATTTAAATAATTCACAGCTCTACTCCTTAATTACCAACTTATTTGTATTTGAATGTCATATTAGTCACCATCACTCCTGAAAATAGTGTCAGATGAAATCTATAGGAGATTAGTCAAGAGTTTAAAGAATCCAGACATTATATTGGATTGAGAGAGATTGAACTGTATATAACTTTCACAGAAGATCACTTGTAGAAGCACACATAATTCTTCATGGATTTTTAGAATACAAGAATAAACTCCCTGTGGGGGGAAAGTAATTTGCTTTGTGAAATCAAAAAATGAAAAGAAAAGAAAACCAGAACACATGCAAATTTATACTTCAAGAGTCGGTCACGGCACACCCTGGTAAAGCAGTTAGGCTCACTTTCACCAGCTGAGCACAGTCCACATATATCCCAAGGTTTTGGGTTCACTTCCCACGGTTTCGGGTTGGGAAGATCAAGATGTAAAATGAAATAAAATAAATAAATGCTTCTCTTCTCTCTCCCTGCCTGCTGCCTACTCACCTTCATTCCTACCTGCACCTTTCCTTTAAAAAAAAGACTCACTCAAACCTATGTGCCTTCAGAATAATAATATCTTATCAGAAAGATAGAGGTCAATGGAGGCTATGCTGGAAGGTAATAATATAGCACAGGGTTAACTGGAAATGGCCAGTATCCATAATCAGATTGTCCATTTTGGACAGGCATGTTCTAATTTCAGAGAGAAGTAGAAAATTTAGCAAATGTTTTCAGATAGAACCAAGATTAGGAACCCTAACAAGACTAGGATCAAAGATTAGGAACCCAGTTATCTGGCAGAGAAGACAAACTTGGTCACCATGAGTTTAGGACAGAAGATGCTATGATACTTCTGCAACTGTAGGAAACAGGGATAATTAAAGAGAAAATACCAATATAGCAATCCCAGGGGTGAAAGGAGTAGGCAGAACAGTCATAGCAGCATAGCCAATTCGAGGAGCTGAAGAAGTTCATCGGTAACTGAAACAAGAAGTTAGAAATAAAAAAAAAGATCTGGGACACTAGATTAGTATAAATATGAACCATCTGATTGAAATTCTCGAACCCTCATCTAAAGTCAGAAATTATATAAAAATATCAAAAGATCAAGATAAGCTGAAGTTCTAAAAATAGTCAACAGACTTTGGACTAATAATTCAGATCAAAAAAAAATATGTCCTGTGTTTCTCTGAAAGTTGTCAAGAGAAATATAAATTTTAACTAGGGTCAGGTAGAAGATACACATTAAATTAAATCAAGGCAAAGACACAGCAAAGATCTGTGACCACACCTCAGAGAGATGGAAACACCTTGGAGAGAGAACACCTAATTATACCAGTGGGGATCAAGGAAGACTTCATAAATGAGGGAACATTAGAGAGGAAAGTTGAAGAGTGGGAATACAATATTCCAAAATGTCTTACTAACACTAAAAATCAAAATTTATAAAGTATGAAATTATTGATGAACAGCTAAGAGATCTATGTTGAGGGAACAGTGGATAGAGGAAATTTGAGAGGAAGTTTGGACCTAGACTCTCACAGGCCTTAAGCGCTTTTTCAAGCACACAGTATGTTAATAAGAGGTCAAGGAAGACAATACAACAGATAAGGATGTTGTTTGAGCAGGGAAGTGACATGTGTAGGCTAGTTAGTGCTTTAATAGGTTTTTTCATAATATTCTGGGCATAGAAGAACATTAGAATGGGTAAGACGTGGTGAAATACTGGAAAAGGACAATGGCAATGGAATTAAAAGGATGAAATAGAATTAAGTCTTTACTGATAAAACTAGAAAACACTTAAGAAACAACCCTAAGAAAACTCTGAAAAAAGGGGAAGAGTAAACGCTTCCCAACACATATTATGAGGTCAAGATTAACCTGATAAGAAAATTAAATAAAGTAAAGACATTAAAAATAGGAAGACCCAGGTCAATATCCCTCATGAAGAGATATATCAAAATCCTTAATCAATGATTAGCAAATCAAATCCAACTATATATGCATATGCATATATATACATATACCTACATATATGCAGTAATATAGCATGAGTAGGTAAGCTTTTCCCAAGAATGCAAGACGAGTCTTCATTCAAAAATAATTTGGTTCATCATATTAACAAAATAGTGGGTGAAGAGCATACATATCATCATCCCATAAAAATTCTTGTCTGTCCAGTGTCATATGTATCAGTCCATTTGTTTTGCAGAAGCCCCTTATATCAAAGTGCCATTTAGAGAAATATATTATTCTTAGATAAATGGATTTCAACAAACAAAAATATAGTAGTAGTTTCTCCCAAGAATATTCAATCTATAAGTCTTTTCTCCTTTCTAATAAGAAAATCTTATCACATTAGTGTGTCTAGAAGGAAAAATGGGGAATCTAGCTAATGTGATAGTGTTTTCTCTTTGCTATATACAAATAAGTTCAGTTCAATCAATTCTTTTTAATTGGAGTAGTAATCACTGACATATAACAACTCTAATTGCAGGATAGGTGACAAAGAAATAATTACTACCAGGGAGAAAGAAGTTAAATCATCTCTAGAAGAGTATGATTACCAATATCTTATTTAAAAGTTGGTAACCTTTTGACTCTTTAAATTTATCAAAGTCAGACTTTACTTAAAGGCAAATTATGACACTGAATAGTTTTAAAAGAAACATATCTTCATTTAGATATGTGACTTACTAAAGTTTTTCTTAGTACTGCCTTGTAAAGCACATGAACCCTCTTTCAGGTAGTCCTATTAAAGCCTCTAAAGCAGCTGACCAGTGAACTTTAATAACCCTCACAATTGTCAGTTTGATCCATGTATATATGGATCTTTAAGAACTGACTCTAGAATAAATTAATATTCCGGCAAGAAAAAAGTGTTTCATTAATATCTGTGTCTGAGGATGTGACATATATATACTACGCATAAGAGTTTGTTAAGTAGGTGAAACTAATATCTTCTCAAAGAATTAAATATGGCACCAATCTGGAGTCCAAACACTTGACTACAGAGTTTTAGTAACAGATTTGTAGAGGCCACTCACGATAAGTTCAAGTTGATGTTTTACCATGATTAATTGTGAATCCAGTCACAGGCTGCATATTGTAGCTTCAAGTGCCAATAGAACTTTTTGAACCAGTGAATAAAATGTCTTGCAACAATCTCATTATTACCAAAGTCATGAATATTTTGCTGAAGATCAGGCACTGGGGTACAAGAAAATCTCAGGAATCTGTCCATTACTATTTCATAAACATATTTCATCACTATTCCAATTTTCCTTTACCTATAGCTCTTGTACTCATGAGAGTTTGGATCAATAAACAGGGTCATAAAATTTTCATTATACTCAATTGGGTGTATAGATGAAGGAAGTGTCCTTTAATCTGTAGGGATTTCAATTTTTTCATTAAAATCAGGCATGTAGTATGTGAGCCCTATTACTCAACATAGAAGAATACCATAAATTAGGGAATAGAATAGTTCTTTGAAAACATAGTTTTCTGTTTCCATAATACTCATAGAGGAAAGTAAAAGGACAATATTTTTAAAGTCACTGTTAGTCATGCTCTATCTCTAAAAATCACCTGACTATATTATATTCAGCCTCTCCTCTATGTGTTCTTACTTTAGCAATGATCTGTCTCTTCTCTTTTAGCATTTGTATCATGTTTTTAACCTTCACCATGCAGCCCAGCTTTATTATTCCAACCTACTTTAACACCTATTTTATCTGAAAGTTTTAGTGTCTGCTTTCCAGACTCATAAAACAACTTTGGGTCTTCAAAGGAACCAATACCCAAATCCACCTCTCGACAAGAGGGGAGTAAAAATAATATATAACTGCACCGTAAAAAAATCTTTTAAATAATTTTTGGTTGAAATATATTAACAAAACAGCAGTGCATACAACATCCAAGAAATTAATGTGAACTGAGGAAAGAGAGATTGTGCAAAATACTCTGAGCTATACAATCATTAAACCTGTGGAGGGGATGAGATTTAAGAACTCTGAAAATATGTAACACTGAAGTTCATACAGATATTTTTGCTGTGTAATTATATATAATGGAGTTGGAAGAGTATAGTTTCACGACAGAAAAAAGGAAAAAGTATTCCAAATTAATATTTATTGAGCATCTATTATCAGTCAGGTACTTTTATAAATAATAAAATAATGAAAAACAGGCACTGTATCTGCTCTTACAGAGTTTAAAATAATGAGAATATAAACATAACAGCAATTAAAATGCACACAATAATAGATTTTAAGGGTGATTATATAGTTTCATGGTAGCACACAGGAATGAAATCTACGTGTGACTTGGAAAATTACAGAATATGTCCTAAAAGAGTTAACAACTAGCTTGAGATATGAGACTGGCAAAAATTACCCAAATGCAAATAAAATGTGTTTTATATACAAAAACATTTCTGAAGGTCTAAAGGCAAGAGCGATAGTGTTTTTAAGGGAAGAGGATCAAGAAATACTAAAGATTTCTCATGTGATTTGGTAGAAGATAGTGTAGTGCACATGACTATGTACCACCAGATCCCTTTTAAGAAGGACTTCTGTCAACTTGTGAGAAAGCAAACAACCTTCAGTTATAGTACTTCGAAGTGTCCCTCAAATATAGAAATTCAAACTCTCACCTTTCCCTGGAAACCCCATCCAGTAACAATGAGAAGTGGGGATATAATAGCTGTGTCATTTGGTTCTCATATGAATTAAACTCTGATGCACAGTATTCCCTCTAGTGCTCTGGTTGGTGGGCAGCTTTGTCACAGCTGCATCAAACTTTGAATTTGCCTTCAGCTCAGTTTTTCTCCTCCCCATTTTTCAGAGATTTTTTTCCCTAATAAATATCTGCACCCTAAACTTTTTGTCTTACAAACTAACAGTGAATTTGACCTGCAGTGAGAAATTAATAGGTAACAGATGAAAAAAGAGCAACTGAGAAGAGAACAGCATAATTTCCAATAATAAATAATAAGTCATGCAAATAAATAAGACTTTATAATCCATACATAGTGAAAGACATAAAAACTGCCTGAAGAAAAGAGGAATTCAGCTTACTATAAAAAGACTATAAATAAGTTATGCTGAATGTACTCAATTTTTAAAAAAGGAAACCAGGTACAAATGACTAAAGCAAATCATGAACAAAAAATTTTACCAAATCAATAACAAATAAAGAACTAAAAATTATTTTTAAAAATAAACCAAATATAAACTTCCGAGTTGAAAAGTACACTAACAATATTAAATATTAACTGAAAGGACACAACCAAAGAACTGAGGAGACGAGGAAAGAATCAACAAACTTGAATATAAATCAATATCAATTTGGTAATCTCATTTGCAGCAGAAATAAAAATAAATGAATAAAAAAACAACTAAAGAAGCACCGTGACTCCCACAACTGATCGAAAGGGGTCCTGAGTGGAGACTACAGGAGCCTAAAGAAAGACAGAAAACATGCCTCAAGCAAAGTGGGGGCCAGGTGGGGCACCACTTGCTGTTTTAGAGGCAGTGATACCAATCCTGACTCCTTGATACATTTTATAGGGCTGGGTTACAATGAGATAATAAAAATGCTGCAAAGCAAAGAAAGACTGCAAGCATAACATTTGAATATTTGAAGGTTGGACATTCTGAAGCTCAGCTGCAGTCTTGTTATCTGCTTCTACTTCTGCTGTCATGTGAGAACTTCTGCCTTGGGATATATTGCAGAGGCAGACACAAAACAGTTTGCTCCCTACATCTCCCCCTATTTATTCTTTTAATAAGCAGTGGCATTAAGTATAAGCATAGCTGGATGTGTGCAACAGGACTCAAGCTCTGCCTGTGGTCTCGCTTCTGACAATGTCTTCTTCACCTCCTGGTGGAGCAAAGTGCTTGATATAGAGCTATAGAGCTCCTCTTTGGACATTCTGCAAACTGTGTCTGTCTTAGTTTGGCCCCTTCTAGGGCTCTTACCTGTCATTGGCTAACCAGCCTTCTGGGAGTCACAAAGGGTCATATTTCTGCATTATGACTGAACTTTTAGGAGGACTGGATCATAATCTTTTGGCCAAGGCAGAAGGAGCTCTTTGTAGTTCTGGTCCTTATTAGCCTACACAGCCAGGAGCAAATGCGCAATTCTATAAAAAAGGAGAAAGGAATTCTATTGCTCTGTGCTCTGCCTCTGATTTTATTTCTAATCGCAGGCGATGAACATGCATCCTAGTCTGATTCAGCTCTTGTCAGACTTGATGGCAGACTAAGGAGAAAACACAAAAGAATAACAAGAACATGTCAATAATTCCAGTTAGATACCAAAGCATGTGTTTTAACAGTTAAAGGATTAAAACCTTTCAAATCATTAAGCAACTGTTCAGTCAAATGAGCAGGATTAACTATGGGAAATTTGGCTTCCTGGATATTATGGATTTCAGCTTGCAGCTGTTAAAGATGTAGGTAAATTTTGCATGGCATTGCAGTTGCTGTCGATATATATTATCACCTCTAATTAGACCCCAAGGTTCATCACCACAGATTCTAAAGCATTTAACTTAGCTTCCAATTTTGCATCTATATGTTCTTCAGCACTAAGGGCAATTAAGATATTATGGGCCAGGGCATAGACAAAATGGGCATCCTGAATGCTCTGTGCCACAGCCATAGAGGCATTGACAGCGGAAGCAATAATAGTTATGAATGCAACAATCCCAGCTATGAGAGCCCTATGGCTCTTGTGGGCCTGGTGAGACCTCTATAAAATTCTTCTATTGTTAGAAGACTAGCATCCTCAAACCAGGGAACTGAAAGATTAACAGGAAGCATAATAAAAGAAGGTTGATGGAGAACCATCAAGTCATTTTGTTCATTAAATTGAAAGACACAATTAGTCAAATTACAGTTTATGAAAGAAATGGTACATAAGCTGGAGACAGAGAAAGTTATGTTGATATCACCTGCCACAATAGTGTAGTGTGGTCAAAACAACCCTGGAGGCCATAGGAAAACTTGGTAACATCTCAAGTATACAGAGTGGTGAAGTTTACCAAGCGCAGAGTTGCTCCAAGGCGCCAAATTTCCTTCTGCATATGATCACCATGAGTAACATATTACTCACAAATCCTTCAGCAGTCATAAGTAAATGATGAGAATGATCTGAATCCACTCCATGGGACCAGTCACACACTGAGTAGTCAGTTCCTGTGATATTAAGTTCAACAGGTAAAAGATATGCACATTCAAGTCTTGGAGGAAATATTCCCAATTCTACATTGGTGCTGTTAAGACAGTAAGGAATAGGAGGATGACATTGTGGAGCTACCCACGAGGTATTAGTGAATCCCCATTTAGAGATAGTTTGCATATATTTAAAGAGGTTCCACGAACCAGTTAAATTAGCAACCTTGCCTCCTCCATAAGATGTCTGATTTTCTTGAGTCAATTGGAGACAACTGGTTCTAGACTGAGAAGAAAGGCAAATGGGAACAGAATGGCTTAAACTAGAGAAGTTAAAGCCTGCTCAAGACTCTGGGGTAATATGAATAGCAGATCAGCCTCCCATCATTTGTGTGTCATTGATATACACTGGGATAGAGGAACCATCCATGATGCTGGAAAAACCATAGGAGCATCTGGGAAATAGGCCCCATAAAGCACCCCACTGGTTCTTCGTAACCAGTATACTTAGCCATAGCAAAAGCAGCATTATGTCTCTTCCCCAAGATGAATAGAGTAGAGAATTTCTTTTGCCTTCTTCTTACTGTCTTTTACTGGGGTAAAATGGTATAAAGCTTGCTCCGGTACCCAGGCAGTCTTTCTGGCACCTTCAGGAAAAACATAAGCATATCCCTGTACCCACATAATAACTGAATCTGGCCTGTATCATTGCCCCTTGATGAAATCTTTCCACCTAACCAATGCCGCAACTTTCCGAGTCAGTACACCAAAATGCCATTCAGCAGCAGCCATGCCTTGATCAACACAGTTTTTTAAATTTAAAGTAAAAAGAGCTAGATTCAATTTATTGGAGGACAAAGGTGTAAAAACCTCTAGGTCTCCCCTTTTTGTTTTTCTCAATGCATTTTGAGAGTTTGGTTGGCTCTTTCCACAATAGCTTGTCCCTGGAATAAGGAATAAGGAATTCTAGTCTTCTGTGAAATGCCAAACTGCTTACAGAAGCTTTGAATGTTAGTACTGGTATAAACCAAACCATTGTCAGTTTTGATTTGGCTAGACTTTCCCATACTAGTAAAGGCAGTTAAATAATGAGTAATAACATGCTTAGCACTTTCTCCTGTTTGATAAGTTGCAAAGATATAGCAAAAGCAACTGTCTATAGAGACATGAACCCATTGCATCCTGCTGAACTCCAGAATGTGGGTAACATCTATTTGCCAGAGTTGATTGGGCTTTAGCCCATGAGGATTCACTCCAGGTGAAGGGTTAGGCACATGCAAGGAATAGGAAGGACACTGTGTAGCAATTTGACGAGCTTGTTCCCATGTGATTTGCTATTACTACCTAAGTGCCTGGGCATTTTGATGATATGGAGAATGAGCAATACAAGCTTGGTCTACAGAAGGGCAATGAACAGGGGAGATAAGTAATTGCTCAACTAAACAATTACCTTCAGTTAACTTTCCTGGGGTTGAGAGTGAGATCAAATATGCCTGATAAAGAATAGTTATTTACATAACTGGAAGGCATTCTTTAGAGAGCAAAACAAGTAATAAATTTCCTCTGAGGAAGTATGTCCCAGAAGAGCTGTTTCATTCTGCTTGGTGGCTCCCACTACACATTGACTATCATTATAAATAATGAGAGCTCTAGTAGGAGGAAAGTCTGAAGGGACCATATGTAAAACCCAAATCTCTGCTCGTTGAGCAGATGAGAAAGAGGTCTGTTGGACAGAAGTTTGTTCAGCACTGTAGAATCCAGTGTACCCATTACTTGATCCATCAGTAAAAAGAGTAAGGGCTTGAGGAATGGGCTCAGAAGCAATGACCATTGGGAAAACAAAAGAAGTAATTCTGCAGAATTGTAGAATTTTATTTACAGGATAATGGTTATCTACAATGTCTACAAAATCAGCCAAGACAACTTGCCAAGGGACAGAACTTTCCCATAACCATCATTGTTGCTGACAAGCAAAAGGGACGATAATAATTTTTTCAGGTTTCATGCCTATAAGTTGGCGCAGGCAGTGATGAGCCTTAGCAATTAGTCCTGCAACAGCCTCATGATAAGAGGTTAAAACTTGAGCTGGATAATGAGGGAAGTGTATCCATTCAAGGATGCCCTATGGTTGCCACAGCACTCCTGTAGGAGTATAGGCAGTAGCACAAATAACCACCCAAACAGGCTGACCTTGATCCACTCTGGTAAGCTGAGCCTTTTGAATAGCATCTGTACCCATGAAAGTGCTTTTCAGGCCTCAGCCATAATGGTTCTTGGAGAGCCATGAGATGTGCGCCCTTTAAGATTTCAAAGAGTGGAGAAAGATCTCCAGTGATCAATTTCAAAGAGGGTCGCACCCAATTAATATCTCCTAGGAGCTTCTGAAAATCATTAAGTGTGAGCAGATGATTTACTTGCACCTCAACCTTTTGTGGACAAATGGTGCATCCTTCAATAATTTTCCCCACATATTGGAATGGATATTCTTTGTGGAACTTCTCAAGTGCAAAAAACTAACCCATGGTTTAGAAGATTACAATCCAAATGCACAAAAATTGTCAATAACTGTGAGGAGTCAGAATGAGCAACAAGAATATCATCCATGTAGTGGATGATGTAAGCTTCAGGGTATTTGCCTCACACAGGCTGAATGGCATGATTCACAAACCTTTGGCATACAGTAGGACTGTTGTCCATTGCCTGCAGCAGGACTTTCCAATAGCTCTGTGCTGGAGCTTGATGATTTAATACTGGGACAGAAAAAGCAAAGCACTCCAGGTCCTCAGGATGAAGAGGGATAAGTGAAAAAAAAAATCCTTCAAATCTATTACTATTAAATGATAATTCAGAGGGATGGCAATAAGCGCTGGAAGGCCTGGTTGCTAAAGCCCCATAATTTGCATAGCTTTATTTATCTCCCTTAGGTCCTGCAGCAACCACCATTTTCCTGATTTCTTAGGGATGAAAAAGATAGGAGTATTCCAAGGACTTAAAGTTTCTTGAATATGCCTTGCCTTTAATTGCTCTTTTACTAGGAACTCTGCTACCTGTAATTTGTCTTTGGTTAGCAGATGGGTACCTGATGTCCTTGGTTACTATTGGCTTGCTGACTGCTTTCTTCAAACCAATCTGATTTCACATCAAATAATCTCCTTCTCCCAAATAGGTTCTGGCTAAAACAGTCCAGTCATTAGGACACAAAGTATCAGACCCAAGGGTCTCCACTAGAGACAGAGTAAAGGGAAAAGTGGGACCATATATACTAGCGGCTGTCTTAAGCTCTTTCGGTGTCTTAAAACAGATAGGGTCATGATAACGCAACTACCCTGGATTGTTAGGATCTGGCCTCTCAACCACAGGGTACATGGCAAACCTGTATTGTCCTTTCCTCTTTCTGCAGCTTGCCTCAGTGACCTCTATAAAGGAGACATTGCCTTTTTTCCATCCCTTGAAAACTCAGATAGAACTCCTTGTGCTAGCACCTTTGGCCTAGTTCCCATCCTTCCAGGATGTTTGAACAGCAGCTGTAAGCCACCTCAGATCCTGTAAAGAATTGAGAAAAGCTGCCACAACAACTCTGCTCTGGAAGTCTTCCTCTTCCTCTAAAAATTCGTTTTCCCCATCAGAATCTTCATTTTGCTTTCATTTATCAAATTGCAGAGACTTATCTTCCAGCTCTGTAATCATGTCAGATGGCAATGTTTCATTTCCTCTCATTTCTTGGTATTTTTCAGGAATAGTTCTTATAGAGACATGGGCCCATTGTATTCTGCCGAGTTCCAGAATATGGGTGACATTCATTTGACAGAGCTGATTGCCGGGACTAATTTAATAGAAAGCATTGTGAATGATCTTGCAGCTCTCAACCTCCTGCAATATCTGAGGCTGATAGTTGGCACCCTGATTGCTATTCTACCTGTATCAATTTTGCTTTTGTTATTGCTCTGTACAGTCTGAAGAATTAGTCACAAACCTGAGTTTCTACCCAAATGAAGATGGCTGTGCTTAGCGCTGTTGTTACTGCTCAAACTGCAATACAAAAAAAAAAAAAAAAAAAAAACTTATTAAAAGAATTTCTTAAAAAGGAAAACTGTTGCGGGTAGAAAACAGAGCATAGTTGGAGTTGTAGCTGGCAGAACATCAAGGACACCGGGCCTGGAGCACCAGGCAAAAACCTCTGTGGGAAAGAACTTAGGAGCAGCGTTCTAAGCAAGACAGGCCCAGTTATGAAGTTAGAGAGCAAAAGGCTGCATAAGCAAATCCAATGTAACTATAAACTTGCATTGTTTTCTTTATTTCTCTTAGGTCCTGCAACAACCTCCTTTTTCCTGATTTCTTCAGCAAGATAAAGATAGGAGTTTTCCAAGGACTTAAAATTTCTTGAATATTTCCTGCCTTTAACAACTTTTTTTATTAGGAACTCTGCTGCCTGTAATTTGTCTGTAGTTAGGGAGGAAAGCTGCCACAGCTACCCTGCTTCAGGAGAATCCTCCTCTTCCTCTAAAATTTTATTTTCCCCATTAGACTCTCCAGCCTACTTTCATTTATCAAATTGCAGAGCTTTATCTTCTAGCTCCCTAGCTAGTCAGATAGAATTGTTTTATTCTCACCCATTTCCCGGTATTTTTCAGGTGTCACAGTGGGCTGAAGCATATTATAGCCCTCTTCAGCAATCATTAAATATTCACTCTTAACTGTAGCCATTATATCCTCTCTCTGAGGGTTGTAACTCTCTTATTAAAGCACAAAGAATAAAAGCAGTAATGGGAATACTTTGTTGGCCCTCAGCAGTATAGTGATCTCACAATTGCTGTCCCACTTTCATCCTAGTAACTTAGTCACTTCAGAAAACAAGGGGCAAGTTTGCTGTATAAAATTCAAGAATTGCTCTATCTGTGCTCTATCTTGTTGCTCCTAGCTGACAACATAGACTTCAACATCTACACATAGAAGCTTCTCTCCAAAGAACCTGCATTCCCATTTTTACACCAGGCAAAATTTCAATACGCTCCTACCTGACCTTGGACCTTGTCCAGCATGTGCACACCTTCAGGAGCAGGCTCTCTATCTTCTTATAGTTCCTACGTACTCAGGTCCCTGTTCGGGCGCCACCTGATGCAACCCACATGGCTGATTGAAAGGGTCCCCAAAGCGAGGCTACAGGAGCCTAAAGGAAGACAGACAGTCAACATACATCTAGAAAAGCAGGGTGCAAGTGGGATACCGCTCTCTGTTTGAGAAGCAGTGACGTTGATCCTGACTCCATGATTTATTTTATAGGATTAGGTTACAATGAGATAATAAGAATGTTGCAAAGCAAAGAAAGGCTGCAAACACAACATTTGAATATTTGAAGGTTGGACATTCTGAAGCTCAGCTGCAGTCTTCTGTCATCTGCTTCTAGCTCTGCTATCATGTGAGAACTTCTGCCTCGGGATATCCTGCAGAGGCAGACAAAACAGTTCGCTCCCTACAAGAAGTTGTGTAACATCAGAAAAAAAAAAAAATGCATACAATTGGAGTCCCAAAAAGGGAAATAAGGTCCGAATGAATAGTTGAAGAAATCATAGACAAAAAAATATGAAAACATTAACCTACACATTCAAGACTCTCAAAGAATAAATGCAAAGAACAAAGAAATACACATCAAAACACATTATAATCAGTCTTTCAAAAGATGAATATAAAGATGCAATGCAGAAAGCAGAGAGAGGTGATATACATACAAAGAAGCCTCAATAAGAATAACAGTTGACTTTTCACCAGAAAGAACTGTTTAGGGTGATGTTATGCAGGTGTTTATGTTCTGGCAGAGTAATGCTGCAAATAGTAGTCTAAGGAAAGCATGAGAAGACAAAGGTGTCAAATACATGGTCTTCATGTTACTCACAACAGGAGGTTCCAACGGCTATAGGTTTGAGATGTTTCTACCTCCCAAATGGCAGCTGGTCAGGTATGCTTCCAGAAGACTACTGCCTCCCCTGAGGGTGACTGGTTGGGAAGATTACCATGTCACCAGTAGGGAGAGGGATTCTTTTAAAGGGCAGTATCAGTGGGGAGAATAGGCAAGTGGACAATAACAAAGCCAAATCGGTAAGGAGAACAGAATTCCAGGGCAGAATATCTTGGGTATAGTCAGTAAAGGCAGAAGCAGTTGTCATTCCAGAATTTTCATCTGTTACATTAAGTTCTGTGTTCAGTGTTGGCTAGCTGCTGAGTCTACTTTCAAGGGCAGGACATGGGTCATGTTCTCAAATTACCCCATAATCCACCCTAACGTTACCCAGGCCTCTTCATAGTCTCCATCTTTCTGGTAGTTTGTGGTTAGGGCATTTGTTACATTGCATCCACATACTATAGAAGTAGTGTAGAATGCATATCAGGGTGATCAAAATTAGCAGACAGTTGGTGATGCCCAGACCCATGAATCTCCACCAGGACAATAGGAAGGACCACCAAGTAGAGAAGGAGTTTATGTCCAAGATGGAAATCATGGGAATCTCCTTACTTACAGCCTAGAGGGTGAGACAGACATTGTGAGGGGAATTAGGAATATAGATACAGCAGTCAGGACCAATGAGTGCCTGAGTTACTCCTTAAGCAACTGTCAGCGTGTTTAGTGCCATTCTACTCTGAAACATAGCTTTTACCTCTTGATCAAGGGATGCCACTGCATGCATTGTCTGTTATTTAGGGCACAGGCAGTGTGGTCAGATAAGGCAGTTATTACAAGTTGATTACATAAGCTACCCATTTGAGAGGACTACTAAGGTGCACTTCCAGTGGGTACTGGAGTAGGCAGTGCAATCAACATTTGCCCAGGGATGTGTGCCCACCCCACAGGTGTCATTTACTGTTACCTTACTTATATCCCCTGGTCAATGGGTGGCAGGCTTTTGCAGTTCTACCTGTAGAGTAGTGAGTTAGCCCAGACCATCCCACACAGAGTAGTTCACCCAAGAGACCACCAGGAAACACTAACTACATCCAATCTGAGCTTTCTAAGGTCAGGTGATGGTTCTTTGCCCAGGGTCTATGTCTGCAGGGGCTGGCCAGACCATGTTGTTTTTGGAGCTGATGCTCAGTTGAAAGGTTTGGTTGTTCCTGTGCACCTGTAGTCACAGGGGATCTGTGCAAGGTCCAGTTTGGAGATTCACTGGTGGAATGATCACAGGACAAAGGCACTCATTTAAGCATCTCAAAATCTCATGTGACCTAACAGTCCACCACATGTCTGAGTGGGCTCACCTTTCAGCAGGTCATTTTATCTTTTGATGAGGACTACTCCTGTTGGATTGTAAGACAGATGAAACACTGATTGATGTGACAAATGTCAGCCTATTGTTGCACTTGTACAGAATATCTCATTTTTCAGTGAAGTCACAGGACCATGTCCTCAGTGGGGTTTCTTCCAACGATTGGATCTAGGCCAAGGCATCTGCTTCTTCAGTGCTGCATTGCTGCAAGTGCTCCACTTGGTCACTGTCACTGTTTGTATTACTAAATTACTGGATGGCACAGTCATGTCTTAAATCCACCCCATAATAGGGGACATCATCTTCAATGTCATGGCTGCCAGAGCTGTTATAACCTCTGTGATCATCAGGGCTTGGAATGCTACATTAACTTCTTGTTCAATGAGACTGCCATGGGTCTCAGTTTCTTTCCACAGTTGAGATCAAAACCTGATAAGCACCCTTGTGCATCCTTGCTGTTTCCAGAGCCCACTGGCATATCTGTCCTGAGTCATGTGAATATTTAGTTCACACGATTCAATCTAAACCATAATCCCCAGTGCTTGCACAGTTTGTGTAGCACAACTAATGGTCTTGAAGGCTGTGTCCTATTCTTCTCCCCAGTGCAAGATGGCCCCTTTCTCAGACTAACTTATGCAGTGACTGGATGATCTGAGCCAGGCATGGAGTGAATGCCTTCCAATACCCAGTAGACCCCACAATTCCTGTAAACATTTAGGGGATATTGGGACAGTATAGGACTGTATGTTATTTACAACTGTATCTTGTGATACCATCTAGTTCAACTAGACAACCCTCATAAAAATATGACAGTTCAGATCCTTGTAGTATGTTTTTATCTGCTACCTTTCCATTCTTCTGTAAGTGCTGCATAAGGAGGTTGGGGGACGCATTCTTCCAAATCTGTAAGTGAATAAGAGGTTAGCAACACATCATTTATACAATGAAACATTGCAATGGGAGTTAGCCTTCTTATTTCTAACTTGATTGTCATTAACACCTGCAGCTGACAAAATCTTTTAAAATGATCATGGTCAAAGATGTACTTATAACCTAACTAATAATTTAACATAAATACATTTCAAATTTTGTGACATACAATGCTTTAGAAAATAACAATAATAATTATTATATCAAGCATAATATACTTCTAGGAATTTCATACGAATTCAGAGCATACATATTAATTACTATATTTCCATATAGACATGTAGAGTAGTAACCTGTATTTTGACAATGCTTCCTATAAGAGTTTATTACCCCAATCAAGTTCAAATTGTTTTTTATTTCTCCTTTCATAGAGCGAAAATAACTTCTCATGTGGGAAATGCTAGGAAAGCTCTAAGATTTCTATTATTTTCCTTTAACATAAGAGTTTTTATTTAGAATTTGATTTTAGGAGGATTCAGGAAGACTCACAAACACATTGGAAAGATTTTAATTCCATTTATATAAAATGATACTTGAACATTTATCCACATGTTAATCAACTGCAAAACAAAATAAACATTTATTCAATTCTTAGTGCAACTACACTAAAATTTCTTTCAAAATACCTCTTCCACAAATATTTTGTCACTTGCACAGACTTTCCTGCCTACTTACAAAAATTTGTTTTAAATTTTGCCTTTAATTCATTACTGAACAATCCTTTTACTTAAAGACAAAATTACTCCCTTTAATAGTCTCATTAAAAAGAAAACCTACATCTTGTTTCTAAGCTGTTGCTTAGAAAAGACATCCATTCTCTTCTTACTTTTCTTCTTGCTTGCTTACTATATATATTTGTTTTTCTGGCATCCTTTAGCATAAAGAAAATTAAGAGACGAGATAATTTTTTCACCTCAAACAATATAAGCTTTTTCACAGTATAATTGCCTCAAGTGGCATAAGGCATGTCTGTGTAAGCAAAAACAATAAATTTTATCTAGCTCTCGTTTGTTCATTACTATATTTTGATTTCAGCAATAATTTACTGTTTCCTTCCATGAGCCAATTAGAGACAAATTAAATTAGTCAACTCTCTTTATAACATATGACACATACATAGGCAGACATACACACAGACAAGGACAGAGGTCTCTTAATTTTCACTTCTGAAATTGAGGTAGGAGTCTTGGAGTCTTATTTTTATTTCTTTGTAAAAGCCTTGTATGTATTTTATTTTCTGCCATCCTATTTAAAATAAAAACAAGAATTAAAGCAGCAATTTTCTATTAAAAAGTGTTTCATTTATTTCCCTTTTCCACCCAATGGTTATGTTTCAAAAACAATTGCAAAAGTTGCAAGTTTCTTTATAGGGATAAATGTCTATACTCATGTCAGTAAGATTACTATTATCTTGGTGAGAAACACATCAAGGCCATTTTCTCTTTCCTTTTGAATTCATATAGTCTGTTTTGTCTCAGTTCTTTTGTATAAACTATAGGGTTAATGAAATATATTTAGAAATACTGTTAGTATCAAAAATTAAAATCCAGGCTTCAAATGCCAGGAGCTAACTGAATTTAACCCATTGACTTCATTCTATGCCCAAACTTTTTTCCCATGTAACACAGATCTATAAAACCAAAGCCCTCATATAAGCAGAACACAGAGGGATAAACCTATAGGGATTTTCTGCTAGTGAGAGTGTCCTGTGTCCTGGAGTTAAGATGACTCTCAGGTATTCTATCTGCTGTTTAAGTACCCAAACCTTCCTCCTGGAAACCTTGTAGTCTTTTTCAGTCAGAAGAATAAGGACTTGTGACAGATGTTGTTGTCCCTGTGTTATAGAAGTGAACAGATTGACAGATCACTTAGCTCTATTTAATTGGCATCCTAGCACTTGCAGTTCTGTTTGTTTTAAGTGCATCCCTAGGCTTTCCTTATGGTCAGTCTGATGAAATATTTGCTTTGTTCCAGTACAGTTAGTTGGTGCAAGCTTTCACCACAACTGTGTTCTAATGACCTCCCTAAATTCCTGAAGCAGAGGGAAAACTATAGGAAGTGGACTGCTATGTGCCTGCTTCTGCAAGATATCCCAAGGCAGAAGCCTTAACACGTTAGCAGATCTAGAAGCAGATAACAGAAAAATGCAGCTGAGCTTCAGACTGCTTTGACCTTCAAATGTTCCTGATAGCAGAACAGTTTGCCTACAGCCCTCCTTCACTTTGCAACATTCTTATTATCTTATTGTAACCCTGCCCCATAAAATAAATCAAGGAGTCAAGATGGGCATCACTGCATCTCAGAGAGCAGTGTCCCACCTGGCCCCCATTTTTCTAAATGTATGTTGTCTGTCTTTCCATAGACTTCTGCAGCCTCCACTTGGGGACCCTTTTGATCAGTCGCCTGGGTTGCGGCAGCAAACCACAGCAAAAGTGGCTACCCTGATGTCCATTTTTTCTCCACACATTTTTCCTACATATACAACATCATGAGTAGACTGTACCATTAAGGAGGCATCCCCCCAATCGCACAGTGACCCCTTGTCATTCACAGGTGTGACCATGTGGAACCACATATTTCCACTGGTCCACCCTAAAATTCCTCTCAGCATTCCCCCAAAGACGTATCCACTTGACTTTTGTCTATCAGAAATCCCTAGACTATCCTGCCAACTCTGTCACCCTGTATATTGCTTCTATTAACATTAATATTGTTTTATCAATAAAGATATTGAGACCTTAGATTTTTTTTATACCAGACTGAAGATCATGAAAAGTTAAATAGTGGCATCCAGAATTTTAACTCTTTACTGACTTTAGGTCTGTTGTAGTTAACTGCTGTGATCTATGGCAGATGTGTATCTTGGAAAGTAGACTGGAATGTTTTAAAAATTAAGAGGGAGACAGTTTGAGGCTTAGTATAAAAGAACCCTGCTATGCAAGTGTTCAATTCTGGCAGAATAATGCCCTGTCTAGTAGACAGTCTGAGGAAATCATGAGAAGACACAGGGGGCAAGGATATGGCATTTACTCACAACAGGGGTTCCATGGAAGTGGGTTGGACATGTTTCTTCCTTTCCAGTGGTAACTGGTTGGGCATGTTTCTATCCTGACGATAATCTGTCAGTAAGATTATCATACCACTGGTGGGGAAAGGGGATCTTTTTAAGAGGATACGAGAAAAGGGAGGGAAGGAATAGCTAAGTGGGGAAGAACAAAGAACAACCAAATAGGCGAGGACAGCACAATTCCAGAGCAGAATCTTTTGGGTATAGTCAATACAAGTGGAGGCATTATCATCCCCGAAAGTCCATCTTGTTACATTCAGGTCTGTGCTCAGCAATGACCAGTTGCTGACCCATTCCCCACATTCAAGGGTGGGAAATGGGTAATTTTTTCACACTACCCCATAGATGACATATTAAAGGTGCAGGAAGAAAACAATGTCAGCCAAGATTTCTATAGCTTGTGAAAATTAGAATTCAGAAACAAAGGAAAAATTAAGTCATCCTTGACAAACTAAAACAGAATTTATAGTTAGCAGAGCTATCTTAAAATAAATGCTAAATGGAATGAAAAGGACAATAACCACTAATTCAAATCCATATAAAGAAATATCAAATTCTACTTAACCTTCAAATATCAAATACCCATTCTTCTAAAATTCCTTCAATCAAAGAAGGAATGCTTTCCAATTCCTTCTACAAGGCCATTACCCTGACACCAAAATTAGAAAAAGATATCACCAAAAAGAATGAAACTGCAAGCCAGTATCTCTGATAAACATAGGCAAGAAGTCATCAACAAAATATTACCAAAATATAAAAAGAAAAATTCAAACAACCAAACCAATCAAAAAATGGGCAGAAGACCTGAATAAACACTTCTCCAAAGAAGATACACAAATGGCCTGCAGAAACATGGAAAAAATGTAAAACATTTATCATCAAAGAAGTAGAAATCAAATCCATTATAAAATATCACCTCATACCTGTGAAAGAGCCTATTTCAAAACTACTAGAAATGAGATAGAATCTAGGAGACACATCCAAGATTACAGACTAGCAAGATCTTAAACTCACCTCCTCTCAATAGACAAAACAAAATCACATCTAGATACAAACTGCGATTTTATAAAAAGAGCTGAGGACTGAAAAGTGAATGTATACTTTAAGGCATCAAAAAATGCCTATCAGTGAGTAGAGCAGGATACAGTTCAGTGAAGAAACTGAGACACAAGGAGTGGTGAAGAGCCACTACCAAACAGAGACACATATCAAATGGAGACTCAGGATGTCTACAGGAGAGCAGGTCCTATGGGAGTAAGCCCCCCACCAGGAGAGCAGACCCCTAAGCAAAGCTGGAGCTTGGAGAGCAGTCTTCAAGAAATTCGTGAACCTGCTTCCACCTGCTCCAGGAACCAACACAGAGAGAAGACTGCTACCTGTGAACGCTCACCAGGCATCCAATCAGCCAGCACTGTGATCTTGGTCCTCTAGCCTCCAAAACTGATATTGAGTCTTTGATGTCTAAGGGAAATATGTCCCAGGCAGTAACTACAGTGAATATTAATGAATAAAATATGAAGGAAAGAAGGAAGACGAAAAATGTCAGCGAATTGAATCAACAATACATTTTTAAAACTCTCTCCTTCCCCTAGCATCAAGGTTTATAAAACTGCAGAGTTTTTGTTTTGGCTTCCCATGAAGTGAATCTGTGCTGACCTACTCAGCCCTGGAGTTGGGTACCATACATGGGAGTGAATGGAACAGAAGGGAGTCAGCACTTTCTCCAGCTTTACCCTTTTGCTTGTATTATTGCAGTGAGTGATTATAGAGATTTTATTGCTACTTTCATATCTGACGTTTACTTTCATGAACTGCTGTAACAGTTTCTCTCTTTCACCTTCTCTCTCTATCTCTCCCCTCTCTCTGTCTGTCTCTCTCTCTTATATTCTCTTTCTCTCTCCAGTTCAGTTGAGTTTTTAACTCTGTTTTCATGAATTAGTACTAATAATTTTCAAATGACTGTACTCCCCAAATAGATTTAATGCAATCCTTATAAAAATACCAAATGCCTTTTTTATTTGGAGAATTAGGAAAGCTGATTGCACACTTCATAAGAAACTTAAAGGGACCTCAAGTAGACAAAATAATTTAAAAAGTAACACAAAGTTGGATAACTCAGGTTGCCTTATTTCAAAATTTACTGCAAAGAACGTAAGTCAAATCAGTATGGTATTAATATAAGTATACTTATATAGATGAGTGGAATAGAATTGAAGAGTCCAAAAATAAATTCATACATGTATGGTCAATTGACTATACAAGGATGCCAAGATCATTCCATGTGGATATAATAATTTATTTTTCAATAAATATGCTAAGACCACTGAATAGCTACATGAAAAACAAAAAGGTGAACCCTGGTGACTCAGGTGTTAAGCCTGTGGTGGCCCAAGAGGAGGAAAAACAAAGTGAACTAAATAAAGAAAATCATTTTTCTTCTTCTATCTTCCTTCCTGCCAGGTGCTTGCTTACCTTCATTCATTACTTCTTTTTCCTTTAAAAAGAAAAAATATGGATCACTTCTTCAAACCATATACAAACATTAATTCAAGATGGGTCAAGAGACCTAAATGCATTAATTGAAGTTGTAAAACTCTTGGAAAAATATAGGAGTAATGACCTTTATGACCTTAGGATAGGCCAAGTCTTTTAAATATTATGCCAAAAGCATATGCAATAAAGAGGAAAAAAGATTCTATTTCATCATAATTAAAACTGTGCTTCAAAATGCACCCTCCAGAAAGTAAAAATACAACCCACAGAGTGGGAGGAAATACTTGAAAACTAAATCTATATGACAAGAAACTTGTATCTATACTATACATATAACACAGTGATACAAACAACCCAATTAATTAAGTAAAATAAGATTAAAAACAAACATATGAACACATATTTTCCCAAAGAAAACATGCAACTATTCGACAGACACTTAAAAAGATGCTGACCATACTTAATTCTCAGAAAAATAAGTATCTAAACTATGAAGAGATACCTCTTTATACCTTCTAGGAACACTCTAACAAAGATGGGAGGCAATGAGTATTGGTGAAGATATGGAGAAAGTAGAATGCTCAGACACACTACTGGTGGAAATGTAAACAGTTGCGGGGTGTCTTGGAAGATACACCTCAAGTGGTCTAACAAGAGTTACCATATGATACAGCAATTCCATTCCCAGGTACACACCCAAGAAAATTGACAGCATGTGTCCACACAAACAATTGTCTGATATATGGTCTATCAAAGGAACATTATTCATAATAGTCAAAAATTGAAAACAATATAAATTTGTAACAACTGATGAATGGATAAGCAAAATCGAATATTATTCAGTCAGAATGAGTAAAAAAGCACTGACACATGCATCAATATGTGTGAAACTTGAAAACACTATGCTAATGGAATAAAGACATAAAAATACATGTATTGTATTACTCTACTTATGTAAAATATCCAAAATCAGCAAATCCTAAGTTTAGAAAGCAGATAAACAATAACCACAGGTTGGGGGAAGAGAAAATTGTGGATGATTGTTTAAGGGAGTAGGGTTTCTTTGGAGGGTGATAAAATTTCTGTAATTAGAATGATGATTGTGCATTGTGAATGAATTAAAAGTCACTGAAAGGAGCACTTTAAATGATTAAAAGTGCTGAATTTTATATATAAAATTTATCTCATTTTTTTTAAAAACTCACTTCCTGTAATGTATCTCCATTCCACCCCTGCCATAACAAAAGGTCATCTTCCAAATGGCAAAGGCATAATATTTAAATAACCCAAATCCATTTTCACAAAGTATCCAAGATATGTGCGTTTGTAATTTAGTCATAATAAACTACCGGCATTGTTCACAGCTAAATTAATACTCAATGATAGAAAATTGAAAGCTTTTCCCCTAAGATCTGGAAAACCACAAAGAATTCCATCCTCATCTTACGATTCAACATAGTTCTGGAAGTGCTGACTAGTTCATAAGGCAATAAAATAACATGAAAGGAATCCAAAATGAAAAGCAAAGAAATAAAATTATCATTACATACAGATAATATGATATTTTACATAGTAAACCCAAAAGACTACCAAAAACTATTAGAAAAAATGACTAAATACAGCAAGTGACAGAATATGAAATAAATATACAAAAAACAAAACATCTTATATGCAAACAATGAACTAGAGGAAAGGTAAATCAAGAAATCTCATTCACAATAGCACCCAAAAAAAAGAAGACACAATATCTGAGAACATACTTAGCAAAGGAGATGAAAGATACACACACTGAAAAAGATAAGATATGCATAAAACAAATTAAAGAAGACACAAAGAGGTAGAAGAATAGTCCATTCTCATTGATGGGAATAATTAACATAGTTAAAATGACCATATGACCCATAGCAATATATAGATTTAATGTGATTCATATCAAGATTCCAGACATATTTTTTAAAGCAACTTGAACAAATAATATCAAAGTTTGTGTAGAACAAAAATGACCTGAAATAGCCAGTTAGTCTCAAAAGAAAAATAGAAAAACCACACTTCCAACTTTATACTACAGAGCAATTATCATCAAAACAATATGGTTTTGAAGGAAAACAAACAAACCAGTGGAATAAAATTGTGAACCCAGAAATAAAACTTCACCTATTTGGGCAACTAATTTATAACAAATGATGCAAGAACATACAATGAAGAGAGAAAACTCTATTCAGCAAAAGGTGCTGGGAAATTTGAACAGCCACCTGCAAGAAAATGAAGTCAGATTACTCGTTAGTGTCATTTACAAAAATTAACTTAAAAATGGATCAAAGACTTGGATGTAAGCCTGAAACTGTAAAATACGTAGAGGAAAACATAGAAAAAAATGCTCCATTACAACCTCAGATATGTCTTTGGAGAAAAGATACCTATGGCAAGTGACACTAAACAACTGAGACTAAAAAGCAAAAGAAACCACTTCTAAAACAAAAAAGAAATCCACTGAATAGCAGAAGATATTCGCACAACATATATCATACAGAGTTTAATATCCAAAATATATAAAGAGCCCATACAAATCAATAATTAAAAAGCAAATGACTTCACCAAAAAAAAGGAAGAAGAGCTGTTTGTATGTCTAAAGAACACACAGATGGTCTACAGTCACCTGAAAGAAAAAAATGCTCTACATCACTCACTATCAGAGAAATACAAATAAATTCACAATGAGATGTCACATCACACCACTGAGAATGGCCTTTATCAAAAAATCTGGAAACAACATATGTTGGAAGAGGTGTGGAGAAAAAAGAACTCTCCTGCACTGTGAGTATGAATGTAAATTAGTGCGACCTCTTTGAAAAACAGTATGGAGATTCTTAAAAAAAAAAAAAGACAGATTTATCATTTACTCACCAATCTTATTTCTAAGTATACACCCAGATATTACAAAAACTCTAGTCAGAAAAAATAAATGCATCCCTATGTTCATAGCAGCACAGTTCACAGTAACCAAGACATGAAAACAACCTAAATGCCCATCAACAGATGACTGGATAAAGAAGCTGTGGTATTTGTACTCAATGGAAGTCTATGCTGCTGTTTAAAAAGATGAAATAATGGCCATTGCAACAACATAGATGGAACTGGATGGGAACATGATACATGAAATAAGAATGAAAGAGAAGCAATGGACGGTTTCACTTATACGAGGACTATAAAGAAACAAAAAAAATGAACAAGCAAAATTCATGGGACATAAGACTATGGTTATCCAGCAGAGCAAGGAGAGAGTGAGAAAAAAGAGGAGACAATGCAGTGTTAAAGGGCACTAGAACCCTGTGGTAGGTATGATGGGAAATACACACAGACTGGGTTGCCATTTCAATATCCTAAAATGAATATAGCAATGCAAACAAAATAAATAATAAAGAAAATCCCTTTTGGTACAAATAAATTAATTTGTTAGTGACCCACAGTGGTTTTAAGTCTCTGGTTGACTCTGACAAGCAGAACAATTTCAAGTTTCATCAGGAGTCAGCGGTTTCGATGGAGTTATTTATCTATTTACATATTTATACATGTGTGATTGCATGTGAGTAGCACTAAAATAAAATAAACTATGATCACTCATCTCGAGTACCCAAACACTTCTCCAGAAATTGTAGTAGAGCAACCACTTGTTGATTCCAGTTCACTGCTGAATTCAAAAGAGAGTTTTTCTGATAAGTATCAATGTCCCCTTTCTAAATTCTCCTTTTTCAAGTTCACAGTGCTCCACGATCTTACAAACGTATTGATATTGCTTTTATTGTCAATCATCTAAAGACCATTTTACACCATTTTGCCAATTCATTATGTATGATCCAGAAGTGTGTATAATGCCATCTATTATATTGTTATTATTATGCAGTTCCTCTAAAATCATGAAGAAGCCTAGGTGGACTTATCTTTCCTTTACACAAGTTCATTACACAAAACTATCACAGAGAAGTCTTTCCCAAAGCACCAACATGCTATGAAGGAAGATGATTTTGAGATATTTTTGTGTTTTTAGCCATAAAGAATAACTCTACCTGAGTAAGCTAGTTAATATTCTTCCTTGGTTATTTAAACCACTTCTCTTCATAGGAATTTCCAATATCCTGAACAACACATTGTGATTCCCACATCCTTCTTGATTGCAGCATCATGATTTTATCAATATATAAATTTATTGTAATAAAATTTAAGAATGTAGATAATTACTCTTCAACCAGAATTGCTTACTCTCTTAACCATACTCTTTTTTCAGACCACCTTCACAGTGAAGGTACAAGAGGAAGAGAGGGATTCTCAGCCTTTAGGGAATCCTTTTCTCCATCATCCAGCACTGAAAATCTCCTGGTCTTGACAGGCTCCATAGAAGACCCCCTGAAGAAAGGGAGAAACTGAGGGAGCCCTAGATATCATAAGCACACTGTACATCCCCCAAAATAGAAACAATTTTTTCTAATATTCTAACAAATCCATGGCTTTATTTGGCTATAGCTTGACAATAATTTATTAATCCATGTATTTTCATTTTAGCAAGTTGAATCTCATATTGCATTATATTACAGAAACTAGTCAACTTAATATTCTATATCTATCCTAAATACAGTCACTGAAACATTAGATACCTTTGGTTGTGGCAAAGACAAACTTCACACATCGATCAATATATGTAATACATTTTATCTTTATGCATTTTGTTTTATTTTCTGAAAATTAACTTTTAAAAACTCCCACTTGTCTCTTTTTGCTCAGAGTGATGCCAGAAACTCTAATAGTAAAAAATTACTAAAAATTCAATAGCAGGTCAGAAAAGAGTAAGAAGTCACTATGCAGAAGCAACAGCATCACACTCTGAAACCGTCTACATTCCGGGAACTATTAGTGCAAGTGCTGAGAATAGAGCAGGGAATAAATGACAAGGTATATTCTGAAAAAGTTATATTTTAGTGTAAGAGAAAGAAAAAAATCAATAAATGACTTGATAACATGGCATGTTGCAATATGTGCCATGGAAATAAATAAAGCAGAGAATATGATCAAATCAAAGGATGATATTTTAGGTAGAATGACCAGATCATGAATCTCCCACTAAGAAACATTTAATCTGAATGCAAATTCAACTATCACTCTTTTATGCCAGTTTAATTAATACTGAAGGTATAATGTCATGAAAGATGAGAAGCAAATGTCCCTCAAAGGAAGTGATCAACACAGACAAATTTCAGAGGCAGTTCAAGTAAGGTCAAGCTCTTTAAAATATCCATTATTTTTGGCAATTTAAGATCATTAGCAAGAGCAATATCTATGTGATGTTGAGACTGCAGATACATTTTAGTGAGATAAGAAGTATATAGGAGATGAGAGTGAGTAAGCAAAATTAAAAAAAAAAAAACCTGCTCACAACATTCAGGAAGCGGTAAACAGGTAGGGACTAACTGTGGAAAGGATATAGAGTAAAGATATATCTTGAGCTTTTCTACAGTCAGGGATACATCAAACAATCAGGAATTAATCCCTGAGAATCCTGGAGTGAATAGCTGTCTTTCTGTGATCATCCCTGGGGCTACTATTGAATCAGTCTACACCCAGAGATTATTTGGCTAACCTCTAAGAACACTAGGGTCCTGTTCCCTTGATATTTAAAAAAAGACCGTGAGGAGTGCTTAGAATAAAAACAGAGAAGGCCTAGATCAGGCAACTCAGGGATCTAATTTACACAAAAATCCCAGGCTCCAGAGGTGACAGTAAGCACAAGAATCTGTAATGAAAGATAAATAAATAAGATGAATACAGGTAACTGGAGTCAAGAGAGTAGAAGCAAATAGAGAAGACACTGACTGCTTGAAACCTCTTCATAACTCTCCCTGAAGTACTAAATGACCAGTCAATATCCTGCATCCTGAGAGGTAAGGGGATGGATATATCCCCTGTTCTATAATTCTATCCAGGTCTCTGAATTTAATTCTAGACTTTCTCTTTGGCTTGCATTTTTTGTTAAATGTTTGATTATTTTAGTACCTCCCTGTCTCAAGCTCTTAATATTTAGGGACCAAATTCTCTGCTAAGGAAATAGGAGAAATGAGACTGAACTCTAAGATTATTATTGAAGTATTATAAACCAAGGAGTCTCAAATAATTAATTCAAGATGCCCAGAAAAAAAAACTTCAAGCTAAAAGCAATTATATCTGAGAAAATGAAAAATGAAAGTCATATAACATTTTAATATAAATTCAAGTAGAAATCCACTAAATACAAAAAATCTGAAAATGTTTTCCATCATAAATATTTTGCATTGATTATGCATTTCTAACCATTCAATTCAACTATGAAGCAAAAATTAAGATAAATTAACTTTTGTTAAGAAGGGAAATGGCATCATTTAGAAGCAATTTTCGATCCATCTAAAAGATTTTTTTAAAGAGTATCATTGAGAAAATGTTAAAAATTGATCATAGTTTATTAAAACTCACAGTACACAGACAAAATAACAAAATAAATGGAGCTGCAATATGCAAAATGATAAATACAAAATACTTTTTTCAGCACTGTTAGTTGGTTGATATAATACAGAAAAAATTCACAGAAAAACATCGAAAAGTGATCCAAGTTTAAAAAAGTGGATGAATGAAAAGGAAATAATAAAATCAATATGATAACATTTAAAAAAGATAGTTAATGGATTTCCATGTCATAAATATACATTGGACTACATAATGAGAAAGAATAAAATTCACCTCAAAACATCCCAGCATACTAATAACTGTAAAAAAAAAAGGGGGCAAAAATATAAGATTTTAATTAAAAACCTTAAACAAGTATTCAAATAAAGGCAATGGAGACTCACATTTATGAATGAGAGATGTGATAGTATAAAGATGTCAACTTTATGCTTCAAAATTAATCTATAAATTTAACACAATCCCAGCCAAGCGCTGTTTTAGAACTCAATATGAGAGTTCTATAGAATTCCTTTGAGCAAGTTAATCTGGAAAATAAACAATGAAAAGGGCTTTTAAATTAAAGAGAGTAAATAACAACAGGAATATAGTCCTGTATAAACTCATTGTAAAACTAAAATTTTCAATTCATTTGATATTGGCATGAAATTAACAAGAAAGCAAACAACAGATTGCCAAGAAATAGGTGTATATTTAAACATGTAAAAATCCACTGTGTGAGAAATGCATATTAATCACTTGGTGAGAAGTGTAGAAGCTACAATTTAATTATTTGAATAAATTTATTTACATATTTCTCATTAACAGTCAGATTAATTGCAGGTAAATACTATCACAAAACCAGATTAACCATTAAAAACTAAAAGTCATAGGGAAATGAATACTGGTCAAAATTTTGAATACAGAATGATTTTCTATAACTGTTTCCTGTTTATATTATGGAATGCTTTAAAAATTTGATAAAATTTAAACAGATTCTCTCCACAAAATAATGCAAATATAGATAGAATTTTTACATGTCAATTGAGAAAGCTGCAAACTCCCATGGCAACTACTATAAAATATTGGTGAAAGAATTCTGTTTAAACATAAAAAGGCAAAATATGCATATATTCATATATATAAATTCAACATTATATATAGTAATTCATATATTAACACATAAATACATAACATAATTAGAAAAGTTATAAAACTATATTATAAATTTTGATAGTCATTAAAACTGATGGTTGAAAAATGTTTATAGAGTTTCATAATGAATTGAGAAATTTATTTGTACTATATTAGAAAAAGCACAGGATGAAGAATTCTCCTTATATGAAATTTCAACTGTATAAAAACATTGCAAATAAAAACATTGAAAAGTATTCTATAATGTTAAAGGTCATTACCTCTGGTTGTTGGGATTTTGATCTATTGTTTTTTTCTAATATATTTTTGTTCTCAAAAAGTACAATTATTTTATTTTTCTTTGTCTTCTTTATCAATTTCATGGGTATTTCATGTTAATCATAATCTATAAATGGCATTGTCATTATTCTTCACAGAGATAGCAAGGAATGGAGCTTTGAATTTATACTTAATGCCATCAAGTGGAGAAAAGACAGTTTAGAGGGGAAAATATTGACCTCAATATTTGATAGGGCAGGGTTTTACTTACAGATAAAGATAACAAAAAGAATTCTCAGATATTGAGTCAAAAAGCATAATGCCTAAGTGTGACACAATTACTTTAAATATCCTACAATAATTTAAGTATCAAGAAAATTGAAAATATAAGAATGAGGAAGACCAAGTATTAAATGGTCAAGAATGGCCCATGAAACCAAAGAAGTCTAAATGGATATGTTAAATGTCTGCTAGTTTTCTAAACTGTATCACACAAAAATCTGGAGATAGTTAAAAGCTTGTAGGTAATTTTCTCCATATATGTCATTTATTAATAAAACTGATGTTTTAAATATATCACTTTAAACATTACCTTCATAATAGGAGAGGGGAAAAAAGGGTATTCATAAGGAATATTGATCTATTGGTTTAGATTTGCAAATCAATATGGAAACATTGCTGAAATTAAATGTAAAGGATTAAAATTTGGCTAAACCTTTCTCATCAGTGTTTTTTATATATGATTCTTATCTAAACAAATCATTCAGTTTCTATGTACTCATATGTGACTAGGTGAAGATTAAGTGAGATGGTTTGAATGAGAAAATTATTTGCCAACCACAGACACTATTGAAAAGACAAGGAGGCAAGGTCAAGGTTCTCATTGTGGTTACTTAAATTGTCTTCCTGAAGATCACTAAGCATGAAGACAAACAGCTCTGCCTTCTAATGACCCGAAAAATTTAAATGCTTTATAATAAACAATGTCTTCTATTTTGTGTTCATTTTTTCTCACATATAAATAAAATTACCTGGGCTTTCTAGAACAAATCAGTAAATCTTCACTTTCACTATACAAAAATCTTAACTTAGAATCTATTTTGGTACTTCCGTAGTTCTTATCTGAATTTTTTCCATGAGTCTCAAGGGAGCTGAGAACTTATTTCTTTAAAAGGATTAAGTTAATGTTGATGAATCTTATTCTCTACATAAATTAGGGCCCTCTGTGGAACTAACAACAGACTATTCTTATTTCCTCTTAATTCACAGGTAGATGCTAAGATGACATCCCATGCTATGGATACTACCCTGAGTATAACCAATAGTTCAAAATTTCAAGTGTCTGAGTTCATCCTGATGGGATTCCCAGGCATTTACGACTGGCAACACTGGTTCTCCCTGCCCCTGGCTCTGCTCTACTTCTTAGCTCTTGTTGCAAATCTCCTCATTTTGATCACTATCCACCATCAGCCTAACCTACATCAGCCTATGTATCAGTTCCTTGGCATCCTGGCTGTAGTGGACATTGGCCTAGCTACCACCATAATGCCCAAGATCCTGGCCATCCTATGGTTTGATGCTAAGGCCATCAGTCTCCCTGAGTGCTTTGCACAGATCTATGCAATTCACACTTTTATTGGCATGGAATCAGGCATCTTTCTCTGCATGGCTGTAGATAGATATATAGCCATTTGCTACCCTCTTCGATACTCCTCCATAGTCACTGGAGTTTTTGTGATCAAAGTCACATTGTCTATGATATTCAGAAATGGCCTATTGACCATCCCAGTGCCTGTCCTGGCTGCTCAGAGACACTACTGCTTCAGGAATGAGATTGACCATTGCCTTTGCTCTAACTTAGGGGTCACTAGTCTAGCCTGTGATGACATCACGATTAATAGGTTTTATCAGTTGACTTTGGGATGGGCTATTGCTGTGATAGACATAGGTCTGATCTGTGGTTCTTATGCTTTAATTATTCACTCGATACTGAAGCTGAACTCCGCTGAAGCAACATTTAAGGCCCTGAGTACCTGCAGTTCCCATCTCATTCTCATTCTCTTTTTCTACTCAGCCATCATTGTATTATCTGTCACCCATTTGGGAGGAAGAAAGATTCCCTTCATCCCAGTTCTCCTCAACGTGCTACACAATGTCATTCCCCCAGCCCTTAACCCCATGGTGTATGCCCTTAGAACACAAGAATTGAGAGTGGGCTTCCAAAGGGTATTTGGTCTGGGTGACAATATGTCCAGAAAGTGAGCCACCTTTAAATGAGATATTATAAAATGCTATTACATATTACCAAAGATCACAGACTTTGGAGCCAAACTACCCTGGGTTAAAATTATACTTCTCCCAATTACTGGCATGCCAGTCCAAATTAATCCCTCTATTTTTCATAGCACAAACTGTGAAAGGAACTGTTCTAAATATTTCAAAATATTAACTCATTTAATACTATAGCAAACCTAAAATTGTTACTTATACATTTTGTAGATGAGACAAGAAAGTTGATAAAGTTTCCCAAGTTCAAATGAGAAGGAAGATGCAGGGTGAGGTTAGAACCCAGTCAGATCCCAAAGTCTCTTCTGTTAACTCTCTCTACTCAACCTGGCAACTAGCTTTTTAAACTGTGAATTAATATGATGATTAAAAAAAGGAATGATATCTAACTAGATGAAATTATAAATGCTTCTCCATTGATAAAATAAAGTTCCATGTAAGGGTTTTCAGCAATTTTCCTGTCTAAGGGCAAATACAGAATATTTCAGATCTTCTGTGATCATGCTAAAGGACTCTCTTATTCTTATTCTATTTTCAAATAAATGTAAGTCAAGAATTGGACAGAAATTATTTTGTCACTTTATAAACTCTTTACCAACTCTTAATTTGTGTCAGAGGCCTAAGACAAATATCTCAACCACTTTTTTTAGCATCCAATATTACTTGAACTTCTTCAATGAATTGCAAAACTCCTAATGAGACCTAATGATTCATTGATAGTACACCAAATTTCTCTAAAATGGAAATTTTCCCATAAGAGAAATCATGTTTGTCAATAAAGAGAAGAGAGAATTAACGAACATGTTTTGCATTTATTCTATTTATTTCAAATACTGTCAGAAATGAGCACAAGTTGACCAGGGGTCCAGTTTAAAGATCCGTAAATAAGGCTGGAAGACACTCATAACCTAACAGATGGCATTATCACAGACTTCCAAAGAAAATCTTAACTGGTGCCATTAAACTTCGAAACCCATGTAATAAAATTGACCCATTAAAATTCAAGAAAAGAAATCATCCTCTTTTTTATAGTATGTTAGATAGTTATATAGAAAAGTTTTATTATATCTATTAACAAGGCAAAATTGGACCATGCGTGTGCATCTATTTTTGACAGCAATCCTCAATACAAAAGCATTAATAGCTGATAAACAATAGTCCACTAATGGATAAGTCAATCTGCCTGTTTCTCTTTCTACCAGTGTATGGCTCAGGAAACTTCTTCAAGTATTCATTTATATTCTCCTGTCTCTTCAAGGTTTGGATGGACAGTTTGCCCTGAAATGTCAACTAATAATGTGTTCAAAAAAAGTTATTTATTTTCCTTTTTGCTCAACTTTTGTTGTTGTAAAGACAGGAATGATAAATTCAAAACTCTATGTCAAAAGTTCTAATATTGGATTATAGCTAAAGTACAAAATAAGTATATACAAGTTCATGCTGATATAAATGAGTCAATAAACAAATATATAGGAGAAACTATACAAACCTCCCATGTAGAATTCCAAATAAATTTTCAAGAAAGAAGCAGACAGACATGAAGGCAAGTAGGCAAGCAGGAAAAAAAGAAGAAAGAAAAAGAAAGAAGCATTTTTATTTAGTTGCTAATTTTTTGGTTCCCCCTGACCCCAGATCATGAACCTGGACCCTTGGGGTTTATGTGAACTACGCACACAGTCACAAACCCAAGTAACCAAATTCCCAATAGCAGATACACCACCCTCTAGTGGGTGAAGTATAATTCTTTACTTCTTAAGTACAAAGTGATATCTTTCATAAAACCTGCCTTGGTTTCACATTGGAAAAGGAAAAATAATAAAATAAAAAAACACCAAAATAAAAACTTTAAATGCCCGAATTATAATTTTATACCCTCTTTCATACTATGCTCTGTCAATTGATCAAATGTTAACAATTTGAGTCAAACTGACTCTGAAACCATACATCCTTGCCACCCACCTCACCTGCAGACACGGGACCTTTACAGCTGGAGCGCCACAGAGCTGAGAGCCATAGAGACATGCTCTCGAGAAGAGAAGAGAGACAGGGACTGAGCTCTACTAGACTTTTATTTCCTTTCACATTCGCCACTCACATTTAGACACTCTTACTCTGGAGAGTGAGTGGAGAGTAAACAGAAGGCAGGAGTATTATGGTAATGAATTGAGAAGAACCTGGCTCAAACATTTCTAAGAAGGGGAAAAGTGAACCTCCCCAGTGTTAGTAAACAATTAACTAGGACTGCATTTAGTTGTAGATAAGAGACACTAGATACTAGTGACTTAAACAACTGGAGTTTATCTGGTGGGGCCATCAGATTGCAGAGAATCAGGCAAGTCAGAATTGCTGATTACTCTCTTGTGCTGTCATGGGACCAGGTTCTTTCTACTTTTCTTCTGCCACACTAAACTCTGGCTACCATAGTCCATAACTGACTTGTCAACTCCATATTACAAAGAAGAAAAAGTAAATGTAAAGGTAAATTTTAAAAGACTTTTTAATCACATCTGATTGGTCAGAAATGAGTCTGCTATTTATTGCTAGTTACACAGAAGACTCAAAAGTTTAATCTTTGAGATTCCCAGTCTCTGGAAAAGGAAAGTTTTTGAGAAGATGTGCTTGAATAGGTGTTGGATTAAGTAGCTCAGTAGAAAAGAACCATGCACATCTGATTATTTTAAAGCAATATTTTCATAGACAGAAAGTTATTAATGAAACAGGGAAAATGGGGAGACTGCAAGATAAAAAGCTACTGTGATGAAATTATTGAAGAATGGAGGCCCAAAGGTCAGGGAAAGAACTGTCAGAAAATAATTCAGATTTATACTGTGAGAAATCTGATACTAAGGAAGCAGGACACCATGAGAAAACCAACCAGTGATTATTGGGCAGCACAGTAAGAGTAGCCAGGCAGATCAGTCCTTCTGCCCATATACTCTTGAACCAAGAAAGAGGCCAAAAAACAATCACGAGTGTGGGTATTCCAAACTATTGGTGATTGGGTCAATAAACAGGGTAGTCATCCACATGGCTATGAACAACCATGTCCCCTGGGGCATGGGGAACATTCTCAACCATAAATGAAGCTTTTAGCACATCCCATGTCTTCCCTATAATGGGTTACATCAAACAAATACAGCAGCATTTTGAGATTATCTACCAGAAATAAAAACAATCAACTAATCACCAAAATGCCTTTGTCTAAAATTTAGAAAGCTTTCTTCATGGCTATAAATCTCTGGCCTTTATTTTCTTAGAGCTTTTGTTGAGAAAATTTTGTAAACTACTTCTCTGTTTATTTACAGTATATAAAAATCTCATGCGTTCTTGCCAAGTTTGCAACCAAAAATGTCTTTTTCTAAGATCTGGCTACTATCTCCTGAATGTAAACACTGAAGGAGATAGCATGCCCTCTCCCAGTGCCTGTAAACTGTAAGAGCCTAATTTCCACAGATGCCAATAAACAGGCACAGATGGCCTAATCACAGACATAACTCAATGTTTTTTATATATTCCATTGATCAACCTCCCTCTAAAGTCCTCCAGTATTTTAAGCTCACCAGAAGCTTTACCTTTACAGAGATTAAACCATTCTACAAATTAACTTACCTCAGCACATCCTCATTTGAAAAAAAATGAGTATCCAGATTTGGTCTGTGCTCTTTTCCCCATTGCTAAAACAGTTTTGGAATAAAATCAACTTCTGAATGCTCAAAAGGTACAAATTTTCAATTATAAGGTAAGTAAGTATTGGGGATATATGTACAAGATGATGACTGTAAACACTATTGTATATTTAAAAGTTAAGAAAGCAGATCCTAAGAGTTTTCATCAAAAGGAAATTTTCTTTTTTAAAATCTATATGATACTTCATATAGATATAAAAAATAGGTGTTAGGTAAACTTATTATCTAATAATTTTATAATAAATATAAGTCAAGTATTATGCTGTACCTTAAATGTATACAGCACTGCATGTCAATTATAATTAATAAAACTGGAAACAAAAATTAAAATATAAAATCAGCTTGTTTACTCATCCTATCCAGTGAAATTTTTCTTGAACACCATATAAACTAGATATTTCACTAAAATCAACATGAAAGAGTGGCATAAAATCAATAATCACAACTTACACCTGAAGAAGTAGAATAAATTCAGTATCATTGATCAAAAAAAACTTTTCAAGGTAGCTACCTCTATGCTACCTCTTTACTTCATCATTCCGTCTCTTCTCCCTTCAAGTCCAGAGGTGCTATTACTCTCCTTAGTTAACTGAACTATCACTTAGGCTCTCTTACTGATGTCAGGTTTATAAATAATCCCTTTATAAGTAACTCCTCAAGTGATTCTGAGTGAGCCATCTGCACCCTACAGAGATTCTCTCTATTGCAATGTTCATTTGTTGAGGAAGTATGGAAGTCATTGGCAAGAGTGGTTACAGTGTAAGAAAACAGATTAAAAAGATACGGAAGTGAAGGCAATATACAAAGATAACCCTTACAAGAGGCTGATTCAGTGAAAACCTCAGGACACAGGCGTGAGAGTGGAAAGTGCCAGAATTAAGCAGAAGTGTGTGGAATAAAGATTTTTTGTTGAGTTGGTCCTACGTGGAATCTTCATATATTGAGGTGCATACTGTAGAAAAATGGAAGACAGTTGACACAAGAAAAAGAGGATAGAGTCATAAGTCACAGGTTTGAACATAAAAAACATGTTCAAATTGTTCTATCACTGTTATGATTATACAAATATGTTCCAACACCAGTGATATATTAGGAAATAATTTGAGCACAACTGAATCTCACATTTAACATTGTACAGTTTTGTCCACTAAATTCACTAGATGATTGCAGAAAACTGCATCAAGCTGAAAACATAGACTTAGGAATATAAAAATCACATAAACACACCAAATATCTACCAGCTACCTTCAATCACTTCACAATTTTCCCTCTGATTTCAGATAAAATTCCTTCTACCACTTCACAATAATTCACAAGCTACAATACTCCCACCCACTTCCACAAGCAGACTTCTTGGTCTTTATCAAAGTAATATGCTGTATTCATTGTAACATTTGTATTTTTCTTGAACATTTAACATGTCGAAAATTCCTCTGCTGCTTACATAGTCTACTTTTCATGCCACTGATGAAATTGTTGAGTTCTGTGCTTCTAATTTCATATTTCCATAAACCCTGTAATTTTCTTGTGGAATATTGCATACCATGGTGATTTTTAAATACTTTTGTGTCATGTTATAACACAACTGACTACTACAATGAGTGGGGAGGAAGCCAAGTTTAGAGAGGAGAGAATACTTTTCCAACAATTCAACCTGTGGAAATTGAATGCCCCTTGGGGTTAGGTTTAACTAGGACTATTCCCAGAAAAAAACAAACAATAACATCATTGAGGATCCTTACTGCTGGAGTGAGGCACTCACTCACCCTCAAGGTCATTGGATGAGATTAAGAATGCCATGCCAAAGTAAGGTAAAGTCATTTCACGGCTGTGATTTTAACCAATATCCCAAGTGTAAGAGGGAAAGGGGTAGATATTGTCTGACCAAAACTTTCCAGGCATAGCAGCAATAGTTAGGAGAGGAAAAGCACCAGTCTGAGGACATCTTCCTCATCTCTCCCACAGCAATAAGTAAACCAGGCAATGTCATGATCATAGAGGGGATCAGTGGAAGCAGTACAGCTCCCTAGGGCTATGTCCTGTTCTGTGACTCTAGCTCACTAACTTTAGTTTCTCATTTTGCCACCTTTGCCTTCCATCAGGCTTTTCACCTGTGCAGAGGTTAAGCGCTGTCTGTATATGAGACTGATGCCAGAGATGAGGCCAAGCTCTGATAGAGAAGATACTCTCTCCAGCCAGAGAAATGTGCAAAGAAAACCTCTTGGCTCTTTCAGTGTCTGGCAAATAGGTTCCCTGTAGAAATCTGAGGAGTAAATGAGCAAGCCATGTGTTACTAGGAAAATGAATTCGAAAGCAAGATTCCAAAAATAAGAGAATTTATGAGTCACAATGTTCAATTCTTTCATGATTTAAAATTCTCAGAGTATACAAAATACATTGTCAATTTGTTGCATTTTTAAAACACAACAGCAGACCTCATTCTCAAGGTAAAATTTAATAGACTTTATTAAATCAACCAAAGGAGGGAACTGAGATATATTGATAGCAGTTATAGTTACATAATTCTGATTAAAATAACACAGAAAACATAAATAAGAGGCATAATGTTATCATTTTAACAACAATTATAAGATATAACTAGAAAATCAAAGAGAAAAAGCATGAACTATTGTTATAATTAACAATATAATAATAAAGTGAATCAAAAACAAAAATAACAGAAATCAGAAGACTTCCTGTATACTCACAACTAATTGGAAAATATACTCTAGAAAAAAATCCACTCAGAAAACTTTAAATATGGTAAAAAAAAAAAAAAGTAAACTTGAGACATACATAAACCATAAACAAATACATCATAAAAATCAATGCTCTGGCACCTGCAGTTCCTATCTCATCTTCATCTTCTACACAGCTATTGTTGCAGTGTGCATACCCCACCTAGAAGAAAAACAACACCCATCTTCCTAGTTATTCTGAATTGCATTTAATATTGCCAGACCACCAACCAATCACATCATGGGCAACGCTTGTAAGACTCAGAGTGGGATTCCAGAGGTTTCTTGGGTTGGACAAGAATGAGCCCAGAAAGTGGCACAAAGGTAAAGACTATGATATGTGGTACTGTAAAAGGGCATGGTTTTTGACAAAAACAGATTGGTAGCAGGTTGAAATCCTACTACCCATTAGGACATATAATTTATTAGCTAACACATGAACAAAAATTCACTCTCTAAAAATAAAAATAGTGTAAGTAAAAATAAATATGAGATAGTTAAAGTATAAGTGGAGCTACATATATTTGAATGTGTAGAATTAGAACATGATTTCTCGACAATGACTTAATTGACATGTAGCAACAACAACCAGTAACTATAGAGCATTCCTTTGCTTCAATTACACAGAATACATCTGTCAAAGTATAAGATATGTTTTGCCCACCAATAGCACAAGTCTAAACACCTTTCGAAGTACTAAATGTATGCTTTGGCTTCAATGCAACTGAGAAATAAAAACAATGTAAAGATATGTGAAAGTGAGGCAAAACTATTCTAAATAAACCATGGATTGAAGAGTTACAAGAAGGGAAATTTTTAAATATTTTATTTAATAATTTTATTGTGGTAATATTTCCTTATAATATGATATAAGTTCAAGATGTGCATTATTATAAATCAACACCTGTTATAATAGTTGACTACTTTTAAGTTTACTAACAATAGTTCCATTCTATTCTTCACCATACGATTGACCCCTCTCACTCCATATTATAGTAATTTATTTTTTATTAAAGTAAGGTAAATATATTTCCCCATTTTCCCTTTCTCCTTCTCCCTTCCTTTCAAATAACCACTTATTTTAGTCTTTTAGGTTAAAAGCTTACTTTTATTTAATTTAATTCATTTGTTTGGTTTATCTCTATATTTGTAATAGAAGAAATTTACATTTAAAAGTTGCAGGTATGGAAAAACCCAAGTATCCATCAGCTGATGAATAGATAAAGAAAATAGGGTGTATTCATATATTATTATATCATTCAGCAAAAAAAAAAGGACACATGTTATAACATGGATAAACCTGAAATCATTATGTTAATTGAAAGAAGCTACACATAAAAGCTAATAGATTACATAATATAAAATGTGTGCAAATAAACAAATCCAAAGAGATAATGTAGACTAGAGATTGTCAAGGGTTGAGGATATTGGCATAGGTAAATGAAGATGACGGCTAAAGTGTAACAGGTTTACTTTTGTAGTGATGAAACAGTTTTGGAATTAGATAATGGTGATATTTGCATACCTCTCTGAATACACTAAAAACCATTAACTTGTACACTTTAAAAGAGTAATTTATGGCATGCAAATGAAATTGTTATTGTTCAAAATGCTGCCAGGTATTTGTCTAACAGTGAAACAGCAGTTGTTCTTTCTTCTAAAAGAATCAGCATAGTAAAAAATAATTGTGAATACCAACAATGTTTAATAAATTATTTTATGGTTTGACAAGGCTGACCTAACTACATGGAAAGCTAAATTGTATTAGAGTCAAAAAAGAAAAAGTAATTAGACCACTGCCCTGAAATCTCTTCGATATGAACTTCTTTGATGAGTGAAGATAATCCCAACTGAGAATCTGCACTGATCTGCATAAAAAGTCATAAAAGATCCCCTAGAGGGAAAATATAAATCTCACAATCAGTAAAGTGTGTGTGTGTGTGTGTGTGTGTGTGTGTGTGTGTGTGTTGGGGTTGACAGGAACTGATGTGGCGAACCCAGTGACAAAATCCAGATGAATAAAGGAGCAGTGTTGCCAGATTTCACAAATAAAAATAAAGTATATCAGCTAAATTTTAATTTCGTATAAATAACAAGTTTTTGGTAAAAGTTTGTTCCATGGAATATTTGAGACATACTAAAATACAGTCATTTTTAACCAAAATTTCAACTTAATTTGGTGTCTTATATTTTAACTGGAAGACCTGATGGTAGTAGATTGCTTCTAGGTCACCGTGTGGCCAAGGGTAGAACTCTCTGACTCAGTTTCTCTGACACTATGTGAAGAGTAATACTTTGGGAAGAGTAACAAAGCCTTCAAATGCAATTTAAAGAGTTGCAAACATGAGAAGCGACACACAGAACATGCTTGGCCAAACATAATATTGAGAAAATATATTTACCTTACTTCAATAAAAAACTGATTACTACAACATGGTATGACAGCATAAAGGAGTCATACATCCTCTTCCCAAAACAAAACTATAAAATTAGAGAAGAAAATCAGGAATACTCATTTCATGTCTCTGAAAATGAACCAATGGAAGACCACAAATTTAGAGACATTTTCTAATGAGCAGCCACTAAACTTCAAATAGACTATAGAATTTTGTTGTTCACTTCTAAAGCTATTCCTATCCAACTTCCCCATCCTCAGTTTAGTCAGTGTGATACTCATGCCAGGTAAAGAGTTGTTGAAAAATCAATATATTCATTGCCAGAGGGACTGACTTGATTTGTAGGGAATCTATACCAAAGTCAAAGGCCTCAGCCCTTCTAACTAGAGGCTGTTACCCTGGTTGGAGTGAGGAGCAGACTGAAACTGGTCAGAAGTTTTCAGGGAGATAATAGAAAAGAGAGACACACAGAGGTACATAAAGTCTCCATATATGCCTGACTCACTGGAAAGCTGGACACATATTTAGGGAAGAAAAAGAAAAATGAAATTCTCCACACATCCTGAGCTTTCCAGGAGATAAAGTACAAATGCAGATAGAGGATAATCCAAGGTGGCAAACTGGTAGAAGCCAAGTCTCACCTTCTCCCACGGAACTAGAAATTACCTATTTTGCAGACACAAATATTGCAAAAGCAGGACCAGAAGCCACAGAGACAGCAACCAGCATTCACCACTGGAAATGATAGGTGAAAACATCAAGATTCAGAGCTTCATTTCAGATTCAGGATTCCCAGCTTAGGGGAGAAAAGGCCTACAGTAGAAGTGGTGGAGCCTCAGGAAGAACCAGATGACCCAGAGAGTCATTACAGCAGCAGAGAGCTCACTCAGCAGGATCAGGACATGAAGCCTGAGGACACAGTCTTGGCATAAGGCTGAAGGAAGACCAGCAGCACGGTGAGCTAAGTAGAAGCCCTTGATGAAAATCTGCACAGGAGACCACCATAACCTTAAAGTAACTAGGGCAAGCCCCAACCCCCTCCCACCATAATATCTCAGAGCCCAGGACCACCCATCAGAAATCCCACCCACAGGCTTAAAGGTACAGAAGGGAATAACTTCAATAGCTACCCACTATTTCCGCCATGTGTGTGGAGGCATAACTGCAGTCAGATTGCTGACTGTGAGAGAGAGATCATTATCATTCAGACCTATGATGCAAGGGGAAGGCTCTACATCCCCCAAACAAACTCCAACCCCATTGGTTAAACAATCAGACCTCAAACAGCATTCATCTATGAACGTCAACAAATATAACCAGTGATGATATCATAAAACGTAAGAATCAGAGTTCATACCAAGATACAGATTTATTCAGTGCAAGTTAGTATCCTACACAAGGTCATCACTTTAAGGAAACATAACACACAGAAATAAAAACAGAATACCAAACAAAGTGAAGACACTGAGAATATATGCAAAATAATGGATCCAAGTAAAACCTCAGAGGAAAATTTCAATACAACAAATATAAGCAAACTACCTGAGGATGAATGTAAGGCAGCATTCATGGAAATCAAGAAAACAATAGCAGAATGAAAAAAGAGAACAACAAAAAGGAGCTGAAAAAAGAGAACAACAAAAAGGAGCTGAAAAAAGGAAGCCAGATATAAAAAAAATGAAAAACACAATAGGTTAAGAATTCAATAGAGGGACTGAAGACTAGGATGAATGAAGCCTTCAACAGAAACAGTGAGCTAGAAGATAGGGCAGAGGAATGCACTCAAGCAAACCAAAAAAGAGAAAAAAACAATGAAAAGAAATGAAGATAGTGTTGGAGACCAATGAGATAATACCAAAAGGAATAAGATTTTCTTCATTGGGGTCACAGAAGGATAGGAGAGAGAAAAGGGCACAGAAATTATATTTGAGGAAATAATAGCAAAGAATTTCCCTACTCTGAGGAATGAAGCAATCCTACAGACCAAGGAAGCTCTCTGAATTCCAAAAAAAGGAACCCAAACCCACTTACACAAGCACATTATTATCAAAATGTCAAAATCACAAGATAGATTCTTAAAAACAAATAGAGAAAAACAAGACACTACAAAGGCATCCCCATAAGATTGTCAGCAGATTTATCAGCTAAAACTCTATAGAACAGAGGGAATGGCATGATATACTCAAAGTGCTTAAAGAAAAGGATGTTCATCCAAGGACATTATACCTGTAAGGTAATAATTTAGAACTGTAGAAATGACTAAAAAAAACGTTTCATGTAAGCAAGTGTTAAAGGAATTCATCACCACAAAAAGGAGCTTTAGAAAAAATGCTTAAGAAAGCTCTAAAAAATATAAAGACAGAAAAATAAAAGGTAGGGAGGGGGAGAGGAGAATGAAAATGAGGGTAATTAAATGAGTGCAAGACTAATCTGTTTTCAAATAAAAATTGGAAATAAACAGAATTTTAATGCTAACCTCAGGATAATATCGACACACATATCCAGGAAAAAAACAAAAAGGGAAACCAAACAAAACGTAACTTGACTCAGCCCACCAAGAATAGAAAGAGAAGAACAAAGACACTGTCTGGAACAACCAGAAAACATATCACAAAAATTACAATAAACAGTTACAGATAAATAATCACCCTAAATATTAATGGACTTAACTCACAAAAAAATCACAGAGTGGTCAAATGGATTAAAAAGTATAACACAACACAGCATTCAGGATATTCACCTTCTTTCAAAAGATAAACATAGTCTCAAATTCAATGGTTGAAAGACAATCTTATAGTTGAACGGCAAACCAAAAAAAGCAGGAATAGCCATTTTTATATCGAATAAAACAGACTTCCAACTAAAAAGTGTAACAAAAGACAGAGATGGACACTATGTAATGATTAAGGGGTCAATAGAGTAAGAAGATAATGTTTATTAACATATATACACCAAATCAAGGAGCATCAAAATATATTAAGGAGTCATTATTGGAATGGATGAGAGACATCAAAAGAAACTCAGGAGTAGTAGGAGACTTCAAAACCCCACTTGCAACAATGGGCAGATCAACCAGGAAGAAAATTACCAGCGAAATGCCAACCTTAAATGACCATTTGGAAGTGTTTGGTTTAATAGATATATACCAAATACTTCTTCCAATGACTGCAGATTTCACTTACTTCACAAGTACTCACAGAACTTTCTCAGTGATAAGTCATGTATAGGGATACAAAATATCTTGAAACAAATTTACAAAGACTGAAATTATACCAAGATCTTCTATGTCCACAAAGGTTAAAAATGGAAATCAACAACAAAAAGAAAACTGCAAATTAACTGGAGACTAAACAATATGCTTCTGAATGGCTCCTGGGTAAAAGAGGAAATCAATAGGAACTTTAAAAATACTTAGTGATAAACGAGAGCTACTAGAATCTTTGGGATGCACTGAAAGCAGTACTAAAAGGGAAGGTTATTACAACCCAGGTCTACATCAATAAACAAGAAAAATCACAATCTAACCATACATTTAAAATTGCTAGAGAAAAAGAATAATTAAAGTCATAAATCAGTAGAAAAAAAGGAAATAATCAAAATTTGAACAGAAATAAATTAAATACAAAACAAAAACACAATCCGGATTAATGAAACCAAAAGTCGGTTCTTTGAAAAAATAAACAAAATTGACAAACCATTGGTTAAGCTCAAAAAGAAAAAAGGGAGAAAATCTCTCATAACTAGAATCAGAAATTAAAGGAAAGAAGTTACAATAAATAACAGAAATCAAAATCATCTTAAGAGACTACCATGAACAGCTCTATGCCAACAAAATAAACTAACCTGAGGACATGGACAGATGTCTACAAAAAGATAATCTACTGATATCGAACCTGAAAGAATTGGAAAACTGAACACAACAATCACAAACAAATTGAAGAGGTAGTCAAAAGTCTCCCTAAAAAAAAAATCTCAAGACCAGATGGCTTTTCTAATGAGGTTTACCAAATCTTCAGAGAAAAATTAATACCTATTCTTCTCAAAATATTCCAAAATATTGAAGAACAAGGAACATGTCCAAATACTTTCAATGAGGCTAACATCACACTGATACCAGAAGCTGATAGAGATGTCACCAAGAAAGAAAATTACAAACCAATATCTCTAATGAACATAGATGCAAAAATTCTGGACAAAATATTAGCAAACCAAATCAAATAATACATCAAAAAGAACATCCATCATGACGAAGTGGGATTTAACCCAGCTATTCAAGTGTGGTTTGATATATGTAAATTTCTTAATATCATACACCATTATCAACAAGAGCAAGGAGAAAAATGATGTGACCATATCAATAGATGCAAGGAAAGCTTATGACAAGATGCAATACCCATTTATGATAAAAATGCTCAATAAAATGGGGATAGATGATACATACCTCAACATAGAAAGGCCATTAACATCAAACCCACGGCCACAAATCTCAATAGACAGAAATAATACAGAAGAATCTAATGGAATTTCTAGGCTTGAAAAGCATAACTGAAAGGAAAAACTAGAGAGGCTTAACAACAGACATAAATGGCAGAAGAAAGAACAGGTGAATTTTAAAAGAAATAAATAGAAAGTATATAATCAGAATAACATAGATTTTTTAAAGATCAAAGTAAAATGAGCAGAGACCTGTATACCGTATTAAGAATACCAACATCTGGCTGCTCCCTGGTGGCTGAGGTGGTGTCTGCAGCTGAGATGCAGTTCAGGTAAAGCCCAAAACCCAGATCCAGCTGCGGGGGGGCAGGAACGGGAAACAACCAAAATGAAATATTAAATAAATCATGCTTCTTCCTCCCTAAGAATACCAACATATGTGGAGTGTGGCTCTCACAAGGAAAGGAGAGAGTAAGAGTTCAGAAAAATATTTAAAAGGAATATTGATCAAAAATATTTTATGATTTTTCATGAGTCTGCATAACAAAGAAGTTCATAGAATTCCAAGCAGGATAAAAACAAAAAGATCTGTACACATAAAAGTCAATAGCAAAGAATAAAATCTTGAAGCAGCAAGAGAAAAATAACTTATTATATACTTTGTAATTAACAGTGACTTCTTATCTGAAACAATAGAACCCATAAGAGAGCAGAATGACATATTCAAAGTTTGAAAAATTCTTTATACAGTAAAAGTATATCTCAGAAATAAAGGTACCCAATCACAGATAGAGAAAATTGCTGAGAAAATTTATTGCCAACAGACTTGTCTTATAAGAAATACTAAAGAAAATCATTCTAGAAAAAAAGAAATAACACCAGATAGTAAATCGAATCCATGGGAAGAAATGCTAAAATAGATAAGTATGTAGATAAACATAAAAGACTGTACAAATATATACATTATTTTTTTCTCAAAACCTCTTTAAAAGATTTATGTGTGTTTATTTTTATCTTAAGGTTATAAAAAAACAATAGTATTGTGTTGGTGGGTTTGCAAAACATACAGATACAAATAATATGTCAGTAATTACTGTCAAAGAAGGTGGTACATAGAATAGACAAAATTCCTATATTTCATCAGTTAAGTTTTTACTCATCTAAAGTAAATTGCAATAAAGAGAGGTGTATCCATAAAGCAACACCTTAAAAAGTAGCTAAAGCAGTCCTTTAAAAATCAACAGAGGGGTGCGTCCTGGTGAAGTGGTTAGGTCAATCACTTCTGAAGGAACACAGGCCATACAACACTGGTTTTGAGGTCCAGGGGAACAATCAGTGTGAACAACTAAATAAAGATAAATAAAATGCTTCTTCCTTCTCCCTCTTTCTGCCTGCCTGACTACGGGCCTTCATTCCTGCCTATGTCAGTGGTAATATTTTGATTTCATAAATTTATATATTGCAAAATGATTACCATCTGAACATTAGCTAGCACCGCTATCATGTCACATAATTAGCATTTCTTTTTTGTGGTGAGAATATTTAAGATTCACACTACTAGTATATTATCAACTATTATTAACTATAATTGCCATTCTGTACATTAGACCCCAGAATTTGTCTTAGAACTAGATGTTTGCAGCCTTTAACGAACATCTCCCCATTTCCCATGCCCTTCAGTCTCTGGTGACTACCATTCTACAATGTTTCTATGAATTCAGCTTGTTAATATCACATATGTGATACTATACAATATTTGTCTTTTTCTGTCTTACTTGTTTCACTCAATCACTGTATTCTTCTGCTTCCTTCTTTTGTCAATAAAGACCCTTATGAGTCCATGGGCCCCACTCACACAATTCAGAATATCTGATGGTTTACAGTCTTTAATTCTAACTACAACCTTAACTTCCCTTTGCCATGTATCCTGATATACTCACAAGTTTTAGGGATTAGGACATAAACATAGTCCGTGGACATTATTTTGCCTATCACAGAGGGTTAAAAAAAACTCAGAATCTTGAAGAAGTGGAAAAGTAAACTATTTATAAACTCCAAAGAGTAAAAAAAAAAAATAGTTTTTAAAAGCTCAAGCCAAGCTCGCTATAAAATTTCTCACTTAGTCAAAGCACCTAAAGAAAATGATCATGTTATGGGTGTGGTAAACATCTCAGATGGATAAAACAACTGAGATAAGATAAACTTAAAGTTGGTACCCTCCCACTTAAACATAATGGTACCAAATCAGCCTCCATTTAGTTCAGAGAGACATTCATGGAAGTGATAGAGGGAAACACAGAGCAAAGTTGAGAATTGTATCTTTAAAAGATTTTGAGGAACGTGTACTGGCACATAAATAGAACATATAGATGAGAAGCATAGTGTTGTTGTTCATATATATTTCCAAAGAAATAAAGAGCTCAACTAAGAAAACTACTGATAACTCAAGAGTCAACTCTTGAGACCCAAAGTCTTAGCACCAGTAAGTAAACTAAGAAATCTGTGCCATCTCCTAATAGAACATATTCCCCATTGACCATTTTAGGTATGGCCTCAGAAGGTAATAGAAAAGACACAGAAGGATGCTTCCATGGACCACAGAGAAGAATGAACGAGAGAGCTGCTGCTAGAGTTTACTCAAGCAACTTTTGCCAAACTGAAGGTGTAGAGCCTTCCAAAAGTCTGCCAAATGAGGATTTCAAAATTGCTATAAATTAAAGACTATCGTGTATCTCATGTTCTTCATCTTCACAAATGGGAGATCTTATTGTTGTTAAATGTGTCTGCTACCCTCTTATATATTTAATAAGGCATTAAGAAATGAGCAGACAAATTTTCTTTTAAATAGTAGGTCACTAGACCAAGAAGGAATCCCAAGCAAATCTAATGGAGAAGTTCTTGCATCTCACCTGCAGATTATACACTTTGAGGTGCAGTGAATGCCTGAATGAGACCTTGGGTGTCTGTCCTGCGGAGAGGATTTGAGTGTATTGTATAAGGTGGCAAGAAGAGATCAAAGAAACATTAAGTGACTAAAAGCACAGATGGTGGCAAAGACAATTAGTACTCTGAAAATCCATGAAAACTACATTTCCCACCTTCCCTTAAAGTTGAGTTGAGACTGCATTAAAGCAACATGCTCACCAATAAACAAATTTGAAGCACTTCAAGGCAATTAAAGATTGAAGTGCTTTACCTATTCCTCTCCTTCCCCATTTTGTCAATTCTAAAAAAATGCATGTTGCTATGACAACTTGCTAAGATGGAGGAATCCAGTACACCTGAGTCAACAAATGGAGAATAAATCCTGTTGATACACGCTACACTTTGTATGAGGGAAGAATAAACTTTATTCACTGAAGTTAAGCATGGCTTAAGCTCTCCTAATACAGACATATTTATTTTGAGATATCTATAGACATAAAACTACAGATGTTAAGAAACAGTTTAATATATTAATGTGACGCTCATGGGAAAATTCCAGGCTGAAGATACCAATTTGGAAGCCATTCTATTTTAGAAATGCAATTTGAAAGCCATATACCTATCTCTAATACAGGGGAAAAGGACAGGAATCATAAAGTGCTAACTTGCTGTATATTTTTAACATCTGAATAATCACGTGAGTTATTGCATTTTCTGTTATCAGTATGACCCTCATAGCTTGTTATTTGTTCTTGAGTCCACCTCAGACACTAGCTAGAAATGCCTGTGTCTGCATCACTCAACTCATTTTCTGAATGAAGAATTTTGATAGTAACTGCATCATACCAGTGATAGTTCCTTAAACATGAAATGGTATCGGTATCAACCTTATCCTTTTTCAACAGCTTAAATATGTTTTTAAAGTATTTTTATGTACTTAATCTGATTTGTACAACAAACTTGTGTTTTTGATGACAATGGTGAAGCTGATTAGTCCTCCTACAGTCTTAGAAGGCAAGCAGAATTAGACAGAGGGGCCTCTGGAAATACAGGAAATTTCATATACTTCAAATACAAAATGTTTCCTTCAGGTTAGAATTACAGCTAATATTGAAAGCCCACTAAATGCTAAGCAATATACCAAGTCATTTACATACTTAATGCAATCCTTATATAAACCTTAGAGCACAAGCACAGTAGTTCCATTTTGTAAGTTAGGGTTAACTTTCCAAAAGGTAAAAATCTGCTTGTAGTCAAAATTCAGAAACTAAGGGAGATAATATTTGCCTCCATATATATTTTATTTAACATCTCACATGCTTTCTGCTGCAATAACACTGTAATGCCTAATTGTGGGAACTTGGTTGATAAGTTCTCTTCTTCTGTTGGTAAGATAAAACTATGATGGAACCATGAGCTTTCTCACGACTTCCCCACAATAGATAACATGTGAGCCATACTGTCCCTGATTTTTTGGTCTTTGCTCCATAGATGATGGGATTAAGCATGAGAGGATTTAACACATAGAGATTTGCCAGGAGGATGTGGACATGGTGAGGGATATTCTTCCCAAAGCGGTGAGTCAAAAATTAAAAAAGGACAGAAGGGAGAAGAGGAGAATGACACCAATGTGGGAGCCACAGTATTGAGAGCTTTATGCCTGGCGTCCTGGGCATGAAGTCTAAACACGGCCTGGAGGATCAAAGTGTAGCAACTAGTGATGAGTGCAATATCTACCAAAACTGATGCCATTGACACTAAGAAACCACACCATATATTGACAGTGATGTCAGCACAGGCCTGTCAGGCCACTCCAATATGCTCACAGTATGAGTCGTGGATGATATTGGTCCACAATATGGCAGCCTCTTCACCAGGAATATAATAGGGAAAATAGTTCCAATGCTTTGCCCCCAGATTGCCAGGGTCATTTTTCCAACTGCCATAGGAGTTAATATAGTTGTATATCTCAAGGGGGTACAAATGGCCACATAGCAGTCAAATGCCACAGCTGGCAGGATTCCTGACTCAGCCACAAAGGCATCATGGATGAAGAACATCTGAGTGATGCAGGCAGCAAAGGCAATCTCCCCAGCATGGAACCAAAATACAGCCAGGGTCTTAGGCACAGTAGTGGTGGATATCAGGATGTCAGTGCCAGCCAGCATGGAAAGGAAAATATACCTGGGTTCATGCAGCAAGCGATCATTGAGGACATTAAGGATGAGGGCCCCATTTCCCAGGACTGCGGTGATGGACATGAGGCAGAAAGACATGGAAAGCTAGGCATGGTAGTTCTCCAGTCCTGGGATCCCAAGTAGAATGAACACAGTGGGGTGGAAGGTGGTACCAAACATGATTGCTTTTGGAGATTCAATGAAGGCTACAAAAAGTGAGAGTCAGTAAGCAGACTAAGTATAAGTTTCACTTAAAGTTGAACATTCAATAATGAAATTAATCAACCAAATCAATCACTAATGCTTTACTTAGAGTATATAATATCATGCTTTCACTTCTAACATTATGATTATAAACACAAGTAAATATTCCTGAGCACATTCAGCATTGTCTAGAATCCATACAGACCTCACCACTCTCAGGTGGTCATCCTAGCTATTCTGTTGGAATCATCTCCTAACTAATCTGGTCTCCCCATATCCCAGCCTTCCAGCCTCAACTCTCCCATATCCCTCAGCTATGTTGCAGCTTGGGTAGTATGCCCAAAATAAAAAATCTTACTGTATTTTCTCTAATAGTATTCATACAAAGATTTATTAATTATAAGATAAAGTCCAAATTTCTCAAGTATGCAACACCTTTCACAATCTTTGCTACTTTTCTTCTCTACCTTTAATCCTCTCTCAAGCACTCTAAAGCTAAATTAGACAGGTATCCTTTAGCCACATAAACTTGAGCTTTCTGACCTTCATCACATTGCTCAATCTTTTCTTTTAATCTGTAAAATACTTTCTGATCTTCAGTATTTATTAAACTTCCCACTGATCTTTCAATAAGTAGCTTAAGTATTTATCATTTAGGAAGATTTCCTCAGCCTAAATTTCTGTACCTCTCACAGATTATTTAAAAAGGCAAGTTTTTAGCATCTCAGAATATTAGCCTGATCTCTGAAAATGAACTATTCATACTTATCTTCCAAGTATTAAATTAAATATTTCTGTAAATTGGTTAGTCTAGTGTATGACATGAAAACATTAGATAAATATTATTGTTGTTCAATGGATTTGCACAAGTTAATAAAGAGAACAGACTAATGTAAATATACTTACAATTTTAAAATGTCATAAAGTATTTCAATTTAGTAGGGAAAGAAATGTTCATTTAATTAATGCCACTAGATTTTAAAGTTTTTAAATTTTAATAATTTTAAAATTAGCTCCCACCATACTCAGTAAACAAACAGAAATTCTAGATAAATTGAAATGTGTATTTCTTAAAAACACAAAAATATTAAAAAATAAAATAAAGGTGTGAAGCAAAAAAAAGGAAAATATTTGGGGTGCAGTTGAAAAGACCTTCCTAAGTCAAGAAAATGATATTTCAGAGACAATAATAGTTGAATGATATAATTATGCTGTTCACTGAAAAGGTAGTTAATAAATAATTATAGGAGAAAAAATATAAACATGCAATAGACAAAAAGTTAATTACCTTCCAATAATAAAATTTGGATAAGAAAAAGTTAGAAAATATGCTCCAGGATCAAAATAGGCAATTCACACTATAAGAAAAATAAATGACCCATAAGCATATGTATAGAAGCTCAAAATTTAAAGAAATGAAGATCAGTACAATATTGAGACAGAGATTTCCTAACACATTTGGAAACCTAAGAAAAACAATCAGACCCTACTGCTAATAGCATGGCATGACAATATATAGGTATATCAATAAGAATTTTTATTGCCACACTGTTGCAATAGCACAAGAAATTATTACATCTTTTGAATCTTTGACAGGGCAATAAATGAACTATGAATATATAATACAACAGAACATTATGTTTCCATGTTTAAGAAAGGAATATTAACACAGCATGCAGTTAAGTGAAAATTCATATTAAAGATTAAAATGTACAAGGTAATTATCATTTTCCTCTCTGTGTTTCAGTTATGACACTTTATATTAGAAGTAACACAGAAATCCAAACACTGTTTTGTCTTGAGCACAAAAAGACATGCCCTCACTCCTAAAAGCATGTTTCTAGTATCAGGTTAATCTAAAGATTTAAGACCTCGTCCAGGGTTCCATCTCTCTGTGACTGCTCTGCCCTCCAGGAGTTCACTTTCACAGGACCAGGACTGAGATGAAGGGAGCACATACCTTGAGCACAGAATTTAAGTCAGTACCAAAAATCTCAGCAAACAAGATGTCTTAACGCAGTCTTTATTTCATTGAGATTAGGTAATAATAATTCTTCCAACTCATGAACATGGAATCTCCATTTATTTTTGACTTTTTCTATTTCTTTGAACAAGAGTTTTCTGAACACAGGTCTTCTATTTCTTTGGTTAGATTTATTCCAAAGTATCTCATTCCTTTTGATGGAATTGTAAATGGGGCTGCTTACCTGAGTACTCTCTGCTAGCTCATTATTTGTGTACAGCAGTGCAACAAGTGCCTCCACATTAATTTTGTAGCCTGCCATTTTACTGTATTCATTTATCATTTCCGACAGTTTTTCACTGAAGTCTTTGGGGCTTCTATATACATTTATAATGTATGGTGAAGGCTCTCATTGGACTGCTGGTAATAAATTTAATGTATTATATACATATGTTGATTTATGATGATCCATACCATAAACTTGTGTGTTATGATGCAATGTTCCCTCAATAAAACAAAAAATTAAAATCCTAAGCTGCTTCTAATTTAAAATAGAATAAATCAAAATTAATGCAAGATATACATGATGAACAGAGTATCAAAATTTTAAACAAACATAGGCTTAATAGTTCTACAGAAAGATATATTGGTGCCTAAACCAAAAAGAAAAATAGGATCCCCTATATACATGTGTTTGTGTGCTTTAAATGGTTAAATTATTTCATATTATTTGCTTCTTTCATTAAGATTAGTAAGGTGATGATAAATTCTCACATAAATTTTCATATAAGTAATATATTTCAACTATAATACTTTGAGTTTTAATATATCTAATTGTCAATGCTTCAAATTTTTTAAACCATTATAAGATTGTGGGAAAAAGTCAACCCAAGCCCCAGCCTTGCCAAGCAAAAGTGTCTGTAGCAGTTCATGATGTCAGGATGTCCCCACCATATAGTATGTATTTATCTTATATTATTCAGATAACTCAAGAAGATCTTGTCTGAATCAAACTAATTTAGCTTAACCCAGGAAAACATAAAAGTCCCAAAACCAAATACTTATTTCCTTCCCAGGAGCTTACCCCAACATGTGAAAGAGACAACAGATGCTAGTCAAGAGTGAAATTGGGCAGTATTTGTACCTTGTTCATAGGAATCCCATGGATAAGTAAGGATCTCTACCACACTAGGTCTTTAAGAAACATCTGGTTTAATTATGGAAACAGACCCCAACAGGACCAGTCTCCAGAAATGACTGACACAGGAATAAGAGAGGGTATGTAATCTATGTCCTACCTGAAGCCATCTGCAAATAGTGCATCTGCTACTGACACTATATCTCTGGCTACATAGGGACAAAGTGGATGTGGGTTGCTACTAGTCATTATACAGAATATTAAATCCCTGCCTATACCTACTAGACCTCAATTTACTTAGAAACCCGTGAAGTTGTAGAAGTAGATCAGAAAGAACTGAATGAATCACATTGTGTATGTGTGTTCAAATAGACTTGTCATAAATTTAGATATTTTACAGTGAAGGATTCAGAGGTCAACCAACTCAAAACTCCATATCAGTCAATCCATAATATGTATACAACGAACCCTATGTGACATGCTGAAATGATAATGCTGAATCTGATTTCACCTCTGTCCTCATAGAACTCAACAGAGAACTCTATTTCATAGAGTAATTAATATTCATAAATGCCATTGCTGTGAAGACAGGACACCTTGTGGTGGTCATCTCTGATTTGGGGGAATAGACAAAGATTTCAAAAAGTAGTAACATCAGAACTCTGCCATTAACCAGTTTGTGACCTCAATTATTTATCCCCTGGGTATAAAACAGAGATATAATACCTCATGAGATTGTATAAGAATTAAATGAGCTAATGCAGTACTTTAATTGGCTCCCAGCTTAGAGTGCTCTCTTACTAAATATCAGTTTTTGTTGGAATCATTATCATTAATATTACTATACTGTATAGTGGTATGCTACTCTGCAGTATCGTGATTTCCAAACTGTGGTTAAAGGAACATTCAGTTATTTCAGTTATTTTAGAGATTTAAATTGATGTGCTATCAAAAACATTTATATGAACTTGACTACAGATATCTATGGTCACAAAATCATAGAAAAAGCAAATTCTAGCCTTCTCTTGGACAATCATGTTCATGTATCAGAGTATCCACATTTTTCACACTTATTTGAGCATGGAACTTTTTTTATAAAACATCTTTCATGGTATCTCATACATATTTGTACAGAAAATTTGTGGAAAACTCTTTTATAAGTACTTGACAGAAACCAGTATGATTGTCACTGCCTTTTAGAATGCTTAAAGTCAAATTGTAGTTTAGCTTACAGTGAAGAAGATCAAAAATAAATCAAAACTAATGTGGTATCTGAGATGAAAAATAATATCTGAGAGGGGACATAAGTCATTGGTAGAGGCAATATTAAAAATAAGATTAACAATATTAATAACTTAGCATTAATAAAGTATTTCTCAGATAATATGAGCAAAGATGGTGTTATAGATACATAGATCTATAGAGTTTATTTCATTTATTCTTCTCATCAAGTCTTATGAGGTATTATTGCTATTCCTATTTCACAGAGGTAAAAATTGAGGACTAAAATTTTTAAATATATTTCACAAGACCACACCTTTAGAAAAAAATGGGGATAAAATTGAAATCTTGATACAATTTCAAATATTATCCAGATAACTAGTGGTACAATAATCATAAGCAACAACCACTCGCTGCTTGAGAAAAAAGTCAGGGAAGTTAAGAAACTCCCCCAGATGAGCTCTGGTAAAGTGGCCATTGGCTCCATGGCCTCCAGCCTGAGGTCCAAATGCAAACCAGGAGGTGTGGAGGCAGGGCTGGAGGGGTGAGGGGGTGGGGGGGACCAGTTTGCCTCCTGGGACTGAGGGAGAACAACCAAGATTAACAACTCAAATAAAACTAAAGTTTTTCCTCCTCACTTTTCCTGCCTACTTACATGTTTGCCTTCATTCCTGCCTATACCTTTCTAATTTTGAGGGGGAGGTGGAGGAGAGTAGGTGAAACTTTCCCAACTCAGTGAAGTTCATGGCATCATTATCATTTAGTTCCTAAGAAGAGGAACAGGAACAGGAAGAAAAGCAAACAAAAGTAGGAGTTCTACATTCTGGAGAAGAGAGCAAGTTGATAGGCTGATTCATGATCTAACACCCAAAAGAGAGGTCCAGGATGAAAAGAGAGATATGAGCCTCATTAGTGTAGATGGTGGTTGAGAAAAGGAGTGTACATGACCTTTTCTGAACAAGCATGAAAGAATAAGTGTCAAGGCTGTGACTGCAGTGAGACTATTACATTTTTTTTTAAATTATTGAAGAGATATTGCATTTTGACATTAACTTGTTTTGAGGCATGTATAATAGCATTTCTACATTTACATATAGCACAGTAAGTTTACTAATACCCCCCTTTTTTTCTCTCTTCATCCCATTTCCCCACTCCTCCCCCATCACTGTTACCCTGATTTGCCTTTATGTCTCACCACTAAGAGTTCATAGCTCGCTCTCTCTCTCTCTCTCTCTCTCTCTCTCTCTCTCTCTCTCTCTCTCTCTCTCTCTCCTCTCTCTCTCTTTCTCTCTCATTTTTAGTGGTATTTAATTTATGACATTCATTTTTTTCTATCTCTTCACACATTTGCTAACCTGGTCAGGAAATAAGTGCTTCAATTCCAAATAATGGAGGTGGTCAGAAGCCAGGTAAAACAGAAAATCAGGAGTACCCTATTTCCTCCTACTCTTATCTAATCCCTAGTCTCTGCATTACAACAAATGTCTTTGTGAGAAACTGGTTTCTACTCACTGAGTTTGAGGACAAACTACCTGATCATTAAGTGGAGATATATGGAGATACATAAAGTTCTAACCTTAGGGAAATAATTGTGCTCTCATTCACTTTTCAAACATAATATAGCAGGTATTTTGTAATGCACTGAATGAATGACACACACTACTGATTTCAAGGAGTTTATAGTCTTTTCGGGATACAAATAAACAACCCATTATTATGTGTTGCATACATTTGCATAGATCTGTACAAGATATAATAGATACACAAATAAAGTAACCTTGGATTGACTAGAAAAATTTGGAAAGACTTCTCAAGAAAGGCAGTTCTCCCTGAAGTTTGCAGAAGAAAAAAGAATGTTCCAGATGACTGTTGGGCATGTATAGTTGTTTTTCAGACACCTGCCATCATAGAAGTAGGTGGAAAAATGCTTGAGTCTATACAAAGAATCGGTGCATATTTGGGAATAAAATAAATGCTAACCCTTCGGATGTTAAATATAAATTTATTTTTATCCATTTGTTCATAACACACTTTATATGGTGTTCATTTTTCTTTTTCTGGAGTACATCTGTTCCACTGAGGATACCAGATGCTAATATCAGAAACATATACACTTAATTATTATTCCTGAGTGTTAGGGATGAAATGCGAGAAAGGACAGATAAAACAAACTAAAATTTAAAAAAAAATTTTAAATAGAAGGAAGCAAAGAGATAGAGGCAGAAGAATAGAGATGTAGGAAGAAGTTGAAAAGAATGAAAAAAAGAAGGAAGAAAAGTAAAAACCCTCCTGGTGCAGGAAATGTTATTTCACATCTACTTTTCCCTGTAAAGCTGGGAGTGGGCGTTGTCAGGGAGCCATTAGCCCAGAGGGGAAGTGCAGCACCAAGCCTTGATGTCAAAGAACCTGTGGGCTACACCCTCCCGGATCTGCTTAGTCTTCACACCATAGACAATGGGATTGAGCATTGGTGGTACCACCACATAAAGATTGGCCAGCAGGATGTGGACATGTCGAGGAATATTGCGTCCAAAGCGGTGGGTCAATAAGGTAAAGAAAGAAGGAACATAAAACATAAGGATGACACAGAGGTGGGAGCCACAAGTGCTGAGGGCCTTGTGCCGGGCATCCTGGGAGGGCAAACGAAACACTGCTCTGAGGATCAGTGAGTAAGACATGGCAATGAGAATCACATCCAAAATGACCATGACAATGGGCACTGAGAAGCCATACCAGATGTTAACAGAGATGTCAGCACAGGCTAAGCGGGCCACTCCAATATGCTCACAGTAGGAATGGGGGACAATGTTGGTCCTACAGAAGGGCAGTCGCTTCAGCAAGAAGATCACTGGGAAGATGATGCAGAAGCTTCGGATGACAATGGCCAGAGCAATCCTTCCCACAGCAGGCCACGTTAGTATTGTTGTGTAATGCAAGGGGGCACAGATGGCCACAAACCGGTCAAAGGCCATGGCTAATAGAATGGCTGACTCTCCCACAAACATCACATGAACAAAAAATACTTGGGTGACACAGGTGTCAAAAGCAATGTCATGGGCATGGAACCAAAATATGGCCAGTGCCTTGGGTATAGTAGTGGTGGACAGCAGGATGTCTGTGATAGCCAGCATGGAGAGGAAGAAGTACATGGGCTCATGAAGGTTACGTTCGGTAATAATGACCACTATCAGGATGCTATTCCCAAGGACTGCAGTGAAATACATGAGACAGAGGGGTATTGACAGCCAAATGTGGTAAGCCTCCAATCCAGGGATGCCCAGTAGGACAAAAACTGCAGGGTGGAAGATGGTAAGGTTGGCGTGAGTCATGATGCACTGTAGGATCCTCTCTATAATGACTTAGAAGTCGATGAGTCTGCTGAAAGTGACAGGAACAGGAAGCACTGAGTGTGCAGAGATCGAAAAGATAACACAAATTTCCAAAGCTGGGGGCTGCCAGGGAGAAGTTCTCCCAGAGAATACTCAATCGGAAGGTCATTTCTGGTCCAGTATAAGTCATTTGCACATAGAACTTTTGTGACAATCAAGCTTGAAGAACCAAGAGGCTTCATCTTGCCTCCAATCACCCCATCCCCAAAGTGTGACCCCACCCTCCCTTTCTGACCTTATTCTACCATTTCCCCACAACTTGGGTGGCATTTTTCCCCTTCCCCAAGATTTTACTACTTCTGTTTACCTGAATTTCCCTTCTGTCCCACTTCTATTTATTTAAATTTTAACTTTAAAATACCTTAGGACACATCACTTTCTAATGTCCCATGTTTACAACAATATGTCTCCTTCTTAAAGATCTGTATTTTAACATGATTATACTTAGTCATATTGAATTTAACTGGTTATTATCTTGAATATTTCACGAGGCTTACCTAGTGTCTTGGCACTTGTGACTTCCTGTGCATGGAAGTGGAGCACCATGTGGAAATATAGAAGGAGTCTAAGGGATATACACCTCCACTCTGACCCCATACAAATCTCCCCTAAAGGAAATGAGGAGTGGGACAGCCAAAGAAGTTGAGAGCGGTTTTATTCATCACCTGTTCTTTGTGAACTTATGTTCCTCTTCCAAATGGTTCCATACAGTTGACCCTTGATTGTATCTAGAACTCTTTATCCATAATGTCCCCAGAAAAGCAATTCTGGTCTTCCTTCTATCCCCCTTGTTCCTTAGCCCTAAAAGGACTCAGGTTTCCTTATTACTATGAAGAGCTAAACTTCTTTCCTTAGGGATTCCCACTACTCAGGTAAGATATGCTTCTGAAGCTCTGAACTACCTGTCAACTATTGGACTAGGAAAAGTATGAGTGATTAAGAATCTGGAAGAGAACATAGAGAAAAGGGACTATGCTGAGAATCATCAGAGAATCAGGAATTTAAGGTGCCCAATAAATATTAAATGGATTTACTTATAGTGATAGTAGTGTTCAGAGCCCTAAAGGTGTATAAAGGAATGAAAGCCGCAATTTGCAAGTCCACCTCCCTGCCTCTATGTAGATTCACTTGACTTGAGTATGGTGCACTGTAGATAAGGAATAGTGAGAACAGGGAATAGAACCATATCTAGACAAGTTGGGTTAATAATGTGACATCATTCATGCAGCATATTTTAAATATTAATTCAACTTCTATTTAGAGGAAAGGCTGAGCTTTGCTGGGATAAGCACAGAGAAGGGCCTTCAAATTATTGTTTTGCCTCTGTTCTAAAGCTTTGACCACAAATTCATAAAAACAAAAGCACCATCAGAAAAAAAAATAATTTTTCTTAGAAGGAAATTTTACTGAGAATTTTCTTACCACTTGTCTCAACCTCATTAGTGATTGACATATCTCCTCTCAATAAAAGATACAGATATAAGTCCTCATCAAAACAACTCCTACTCTCTGCTTATACTTCTAATGATGTTTTATAACTGCAGTAGTAAGATACCAAAGGCCGGTGGGGACAGCAATAGGAGAAGAGAGGTCTTGGTGACTGGAAAGAGGTTACTGTTTGTGCCAAGAAAGACTTTCATTTCATTCAGTGACTTCTGAGGACTCTGCCTGGTTCTGCTGAAGGTCCTCAGCAGAAGGCTTCTAGGTTCATTTAGGAGTCAGGGATGAGATGAAAGGAAGTCACAGGCACAAAGAGGTACAGTGAAAATCTCACTTAAAGTACTTCCCAGAATATCCAGAAGAGCAAGAAAAAAATTGTGTGGAGCAAACATATACAGTATGTAACGACCTGAGTTCTAGACAGACTTCCTAGGCTAATTGCCCAGTTCTTCCCTGATGACTGAATAATCTGGGAAAGTTACTTTACTTCTGCACACGTCTGCTTTTGCATTTGTAAAATGTGAATAGCAATAGACTACATGATTTAATTAGGGAGACTAATGAGTTAATTCACATGAAGTACTTAGAAGAGTAAGTTGCTATGATTATTATTGTCATTATTATTATTCTCTATAAACCTGTTTCACCATCATATTATGGTATTTTTTCCAAAAAGAAAAACCCTTTCATGAATATTCTGCAACATTAAAATTGTATTCTTCCCAAATATGACCCAGGAATCAAGAAAGAAAGGAAGGAGAGAAGTAATCAGAAAGAGAAAAATAACCTAGAAACAGATTTCTCCTATGACTTGGTGCCTCTGAACTAAAACCCAAGGGACTGGCAGGTTTGCCAGTGATGGACTTAGCTTGGGTCAGGATATCTGGTAGCTTTCCCTCAAATGCTTTGAAAAATACCCCTCTGTCTAAGCAGAAAGAGAAATTATCTCCATTATTTACAGAATCTCAAAGGACATTCAGAGTAATGGGAATCACAGCTTGAGCTGTGGAAGCCTGAAATCAAATAGTGCAAATCATATGGAAGTTTCTGTCCAGGCTAAGGAGAAATAAAGCCCCTGCCCAGAATCTGCTCTCCCTTTACCTTCTGTGTCTTCTTTTCTTTCTATGAATTCCCTCCAACTCTAATTATTTTCACTATCCCATTCCCTCTTCAGGTTATAGAGACCTTTTTATGCCTTTATTCAATCTTAATTTTGGAAGGTTCTCCTCACATTATAACCATGTCACAGTGCAGTCACAAATCACATCTGATATTAGTGTTAGATCATTACACAGGAGTTGAATCAGCTATTTTTTTTGCCTAGTTGTATTATCTAGACATTAACTTAAACGAACATTAATTTTACTTTGTCATTTACCCTGTACTTGTGCTTCAGATCTCGTGTTTTTCACCACTCTTAGGTTCTTTAAAATGCTCTACAGACTCTACACACTGAAACCACAGTGCTAGTGGATAAAACAGCCCTCGAACAAGTTATGAGTGGCCTCTATTTGTTACACAATATGTGGAAGGATTAGTTCTGAGATGTCTCACAAGAAATTTAATTTCAATAATATAAAAGTTACCAAAATGAATAAATGGTTTACCCTTTTAGCAAAATAGAGCAAATTTAGACTTATACCCCTATTAACTTCACTGTTGCCTTCATGTACTTAAAACCAACATTGAAAATATTTCATAACCTAAACCCAGTGCTATTTACATAAAAGAGGCACTGAGATACTCTTAATCTATTGACATACCCTTAATAGTGACTCCATTTTTTTTAATAAATACTGAAGGAAAGTTTCCAGCTACCTATTTGTTTCACTACTTACAAACATTTTAAGGATTTTATCAAAGTTTAGGTAAGTAGATAGTGGTGAATTGTATGCATCATCCACCATACCCTTACAATGAGATGGTGAAAACATGGAGAATCCCACTTCCAAAGTACATCCTAACTACTTTATGAACTTCACTCAAGCATTTTAGCAAGAAGTCTCTCCCTACATTCTCCTGATGCTTTTCTAGTCTCCTCTGTGCATTCCCATTGCTATCTCTAATCAGTGGTCACCTCCTGACATCTCCCCTGATACCCATACTCCCCACCTACACTCTGTTGTGATACAATTTGTCTCTCACTCTGTTCATTGATCCTTTGTCTTTCCCCCACATGTCCATTTCCTCTCTCCCAGTTCTAGTCTTTATTTTTCAGATAATTGTAAACTCTCTCTCTCCTCTCTCTCCTCTCTCTCCTCTCTCTCTCTCTCTCTCTCTCTCTCTCTCTCTCTCTCCTCCTTCCAGCCCTCCCCCTGCCACCATCAGTGCTCTTAAACTCACCTAGTACATACAGTATCAGCTGAAGGACTGAGTGGATGGTAAAGAAAAATAAAATTTTGCTTGTTTCAAGAGAAGAAGAATAAGGGAATACTGGAAATATATCATACGGGCATGAGAATAATACCTATTCCTGCCTGTACAGGGCATTTATATTTAGGCTGCGAAGCAACATGTTTCCTTCTTCTGGAAGCAGGTGTCAGAGTTACCCTTGGGATTATGGAGCATAGGGTCAATGAACCAAAGGAGAAATGAAAAACTCTTCCTCTAACACCAAGAGGGAGCACTAACTCTGGGGAGTAGTAGCTCCAGATAAAATGCACGTAAAGTATTTGAAGACAGTCCAACAGCAGGAACAGAAATTTCCGCAATAAAATAATAACACCTAACATTTGTTGAGTCTTTTCTACATCTCTTTACTATGCTAGAATTTAACATAAATTATATAATTTAATTCTCAGAAAAAAATAAGATAAGGCAGTATTATTATACTCACTGACAGATGAGAAATTAGAGGCTTTTACAGACTATGAAGTTGATAAGAGAGAAGACAAAAGCCCACAGGCGAGCATGTCAGAGTATATACTCAGTCCAGAAACACCTATTAAGGGAGATGAGAGCAATGTTGAAGGTAGTACAGGGTCAATTACTCAAGGTAAATTCAATTAAAAAGGGGACAGAATAAAAGAAAGGTCATTTTAAGAGCATTGGGAAGCAGTAAAGAACTGTGGGTAAATTTTTCTCTTGAGTTTTTTCATATCAGATGCAATGATTCATTTTAAAATTATAAGATCATCTAACATGTAAAATAATGAAATTAAAAAGTGATAAAAATAAATCAAACTAAATGGAACTGAGCTGCTATGAAAACATTTATGAGCAAGACTTTCGTGGATCTATGTTTTTATTTCTCTTGGGTAAATAACCAACAGTGGGATTTCTGGGTTGATGCCTTTTTTGCCTTATTCTAGTAACTTCTTTGCTCTAAATATTACAGGTGAGGTGGGAATAATTACTCTCCTCCCAACAATATTGGAATACTTAATTAAGTTCTCATATACTCATATACTGTACCAAAAATGATAAAATGTTTTTAATCAGCAGACTATGAGTCACATGTGTATATTTTAATAGGGCAACCACAAAGAAAATTATACAGTCATACACTCCAAACTTCATAAATAAACCAAGAAGGAATCCTAAAATTGTTCAAGTAACTCAAAGGAAGTCAATAAAACAGAAACAGTAATGGAACACAGAAGAAACAACAAAATGGCAGACTTGACATATTAATAGCTACTTTAACTATAAAAGTATATAAATATGCTAATTAAAAATAGTGGATTAAAAACACAATCCAAAACATGTACATATGTATGTATATATATACAAAAATATATGGTATTCATATATGTATACATATAAGGTATTTAAAAGAAATTAAATTCAAATAATATAGGTAGGTTGAAAATAAAAGGATAGAAAAACAAATATCACAAGATATTCATATATTTTTATAAATCAGGAATGGGCATGTTAATATCAGATAAAGTAGAATACAAAGCAAATAACATTATTAGTGACAAAGAGACACATACATAATGATAAAAGGATTAGTTCACCAGGAAGATATAATGATTCTATGTATCTGCACACCAAACAAGAGCCTCCAACTACATAAAGCAAAAACTGAAAAAGATAGATAAATCACAATTATTGTAGTTTAAGACTTCAACCGTTCCCTCATTTCTTAAATTCTATTTCAATAACTAATGGAATTACTATAGAGTATATCAACATAGATATAGAACTGACCAACATGAGTCAACCAGCAGACTCTAAATGGCATATACAGAAGACTTAACCCAACAATGGCAAATAAACATTTTTTCCAGTATCCATGAACATTTACCAAGAGAGAACTTATTCTGAGCCATATAACAAACCTCAGCAAAAAAAAATTTAGAATCAAGAGATTTAATATATACATTATCATATATACATATATATCGTTGTTGGTTATTTAGTATAAATGGTTATAAAAACCAAGTATATAGTTTGTTCTTTTTTCTACTTTGATATGCAGTAGAATCATAGAAATATGAATACCAAAATGTTAACAATGAGATTATTGTCTAAGAGGGGATATCAAGAGTACTGTTTAGTTTTCCCTTTTGTTTATTTCTACATTCTAATTTACAAGAGCACCTAAGTTGCATTATAAAGATATTAATATTTATGCTTTAGAATCACAAAATTTTAGAATAAAGTTCAGCTGAACTTTATTTTTAATCCAGGTTATTTTCTTAAGTTCTCTTAAACATATGTGGTGAAACTTTTTAATCAAAGCAAGTATGATAGCATAGTAATATTGACTACTGACTACTGACTAGTTCACATTATTTGAGTCACTTTTATTACTATATAACTCCTTGCTATTGAAATGGCTACTTTTCCCACTTAAATTTTTATTATTATTGAAACTGAAAACTGTCCCCTGAATCACAAACATGACAAACACTAGGAGGAAAAGATTTTAAACTTACTATATATTAGAAGGATTTTTTAAGAAAAATGGAGCTTCTTGCAATGCCAATATTGCTTTTAATTAACCACCATATAACAGTAACATTACAATGCTTGAATACCAAGAAGAATCATTCTTACACCATTGTAATTTATGGGTTTACATAGGAAAAGTAACAAACACTAAAAGTTATAACTTATTTGTTGAAATTATGGTTGATCTACTTTCATCTTAGTCAATTTTCCTATTTCTAAGCATTCCTTAAGAACCTTAAAATATACATTTCTAAGATAATGTAAAAAATTATTCTAAAGGGTAATATTTAATTGTATGTGTCAATGTGACTTGGCTAAGAGACACCCAGATAGCTGGTAAAATATTATTTTTAAATGTGTCTATGAGGGAGTTTCTGAACAAGATTAAAATCTGAGCCTGTAGACTGAGCAAAAATGGTTGCCCTCACTAATGCAAGTAGGCATGATCTAATTCGCTAAGAGCCTGAATAGAACAAAAAAGCAAAGGACAAATTTTCTCTCTCTGCTTGAGCTGATATATCCATCTTCTCCTGTCTTTAATCATCACTTTTCCTATTTCTTGGCTTTTCAGAGTCAGGTCAGAACTTACTCCTCAGTTCCCCAATTCTCAAGCCATCAGATGCATACAGAATTGTACCACTGTCTGTCCTATACACACACACACACATACATACACATACACACACACACACACACACACACACACACACACACACACATATATATATATTTCAAATTATCATTGTGAACACATGAAACTTACGTTGGAAACCAGTGTTACTTAAATAAAATTTTAAAAGAAATAAAAAACATCTAAACTGAAAAGTAAGACTTATAATCTCAGTTTGCACATGGCATGACCTTATATATAGAAACTCTAAGACTGCACTAAAAAACTCTTAGAAGTAATAAATCAGTAAAGTCACAGGATGCAAAATCAACATATAAAAATCACTTGAATCTATATGCACTAACAATTAACTAGGCAAAAATAATCGATCTACTTACCGTAATATCAAAAGAATTAATTACTTGGAAAAAGAGGTAAAAATCGATACTCTGAAAACTAGCAAACATTGATGAATAAATTCCAGAGGACACAAATAAATAGAAATAAATTGCATTCATGGAGTGGAAGAATTAATATTGTTAAAATGTTCATACTTCCCTAATCAACAGATTCTAGGTAACCCCCCAAAATTCCAATGACATTTTTCACAGAAATAGAAAAAAATCATATGGAAGCACAAAAGAACTCCTAATATCCAAAATAATATTTTACAAGATGAACATGGCTAGAGGTATCACAATTCCTGATTTCAAATTATATTATAAAGCTATAACAATCAAACAGTATGACACTGGCATAAAAAACAGACACATATACCAGTGGAGCACAATAGAAAGTCCATAAAAAAGCCAACACATATTCAGTCAACCAATACCCAACAAGGGTTCCAAAATTCAAATTAAGAAAGGGTACTCTCATCAATAAATGGTTTTGGTAAAGCAGAATATTCACGAGCAAAAAAACAATGAACTTGAGCTCTTTTCTTACCCAAGACACAAAACCAACTCAAAATTTATTAAAGACTTAAACATAAGACTTTTAATCATATATTACAAGAAGACGATACAGGGAAAAGCTCCTATACAATGGCTTTGGCAATTTCTTTATATGACACCAAAAACACAGGCAACAAATTTAAAAATTAACAACTTGGGTTGTATTAAACTATAAAGATTCTGCACATCAAAGGAAAAAATCAACATAATGAAAAGGCAACACATGAAATGGGAAAAAAAACGTATTTTTAAACTAGGAATCTGTATCTGAAGTTTAATTTCAAAAATATACAAGAAACTCACACAATTCAATAGGAAAGAAAACAAACTCAGTTAAAAATGGGCAACATTTGAAACATAGAGAAGAAACTAAATATACAAGTCTATGAAGCTAACAATACACCTGGTTATCTAAATGCAAACAGGTCTATACAAAGACATATTAATGAAACTATCAAGAGTCCAAGACAAAGAAAGAATATTAAAACAACTAAGGGGGAAAAAAGCAGTAACATATAAAGGTATTCTCATCAGCATCAGACTTATCAATAGATACACTACAGATTAGAAAGAGAAAAATTACACATTCAAAATATTCAAAAAAAACACCTGTCATCCCAGAATACTCTATCCTGCAAATTTTTCTGACATGATGGAGAAATAAAGGCTTTCCTAGACAAACGAAAGCTGAAGTTTGCTCCCTCCCTTACAAGAAATATTAGAAGGAGCTCACCAATGTAAATGAAAATAAAAATTAAGTTCATAAAAAATTGAACAAGGTGATAGATATATTCGGAAAACGAAAGATAAAATGTCAGTAGCAAGCCCTCTATATAATCACCTTAAATGAACTATATTCACTAATCAAAAGGCACATCATGTCTAGATAGATTAAAAGGCAAAATTCTAATATAAGCAGACTATAAGACACTCATTTAAGCTATAAATACAAATAAAGACTTAAAATGAAGGAGTGTAAAATGCTGCTCCAAGTCAGTGAAAACTATGCAAAGGCAGGAATCACTATATACACAGTAGATAAAAAAAAGATTTCCAGCCAAAAAGGTAAAAACCTACAAAATGGATATTATATAGCAATAAAGGGAGGAAATAGCTAGAAGAAATAACAATTATTGACATATATGCACCCAACATAGGAGCACAAAATACATAAAACAAATATTATAGACCCAGAGGAATACACTGACAGCAAGACAAAAATAGTAGCAAACTTTAATACCCCACTTACAGCAATGCAAAAATCATTCAAACACAAAAACAAGTAAACAATTTCAGATTAGCTAAGAAGGACTTAATAGATACTTACAGAGCATTCCACCCCAAATCAACAGAATACATATTCTTCTCAAGTGAAAATGGAACCGTCTCTAGGAAAGATCATATGCTGGGGCATAAAACAAGTCTCAATAAATTTATGAAGATTGAAATCATATGAAGCATATACTTCATCACAATGGTATAAAACTGAAATCAAAGGAAGGAAGAGGGAGAAACCACAAATATACAATGTGCTATTGAACTACTATTGGGTCAATGATGGAATCAAAAGAGAAATTAAAAAATACTTGGACATAAATGAAAATGAAAACACAAGTTACCATAACTTATGGGGTTTACTGAAAGCAATAGTATAAAGGAAGTTTACAGCAACACAGATCTACCTCAGGAAACAAAGAAAATTACAATTAAAAAAATCTAAGCTTACACATAAAGAAACTAAAAAAAGAAAAAACAAATTCAAAAATCAATAGAATGGAAAAAATAATAAAAATTGGCGTGAAATTTTTAAATAGAGATCAAAAACACAACCCAAAAGATCCATGAAATTAAAGGCTGTCTTCTTTGAATGGATAAACAAAATTGACACTTTTATTCAGATTGAGAAAGAAGAAAGAGAAAATTTAAATAAATAAAATGAAAAACAAAAGACAAATTAGAACAGATACTAAAGAAATGCAAAGAATCAAGAATATTATGGACATCTATAATGTAACATTCTTAGAAATATATAATACTTCAGTACCAATATAGGATAAAATAGAAAATCTGAACAGCCCAGTCAAAAGGAAATTGAAGCAGTAATCAAGTCTCCTGAAAAGGAAAACCTCAAGATCAGATGGTAATGGTACCACTAGTAAATTCTACCAAACTTTCAAATAAGAATTCACATCTGTCTTTCTCAAAAGCCTCCAAAAAAAAATCAAAAAAGGGGAAATTTCCAGATAAGAAGCAAACATTACTCTGATTCCAAAGCTACAGAAGGACATTACAAAAAAAGGAAAACTATAGACCAATATCTCTGATAAACACAAGTGCAAAAATCCTCAACAAAATACTAATATATTGCATTAAAGGAATCATACATCTGGGTCAAATGGGATTTATTCCCGGTATAAAATGATGGCTCAAAATAGCAATTAATTAACAAATCACTAATGAGATACACCACATCAACAAAATTTTAAAAATTATATGATCATATCAATAAATGTAGAAAAAGCATTTGAGAAGATTCAACATAAAAACCCTCAACAAAATGGATTGGAAGGAACTTATGTCAACTTAATAAATGTCATACATGACAAACCCACAGATAATATACTCAACATGACAAACACTAGGAGGAACATACTCAAGCAAACCATTAAAGAGAAAAAAGAATGAAGAGAAATGAAAACAATACTGGGATATGGTATAACATCAAAAGGAACAGAATTTGCATCATAGGTGTCCCCAAAGGAGAAGAGAAAGAAAAGAGGGCAGAAGATATATCTGAATAAATAATAGCTGAGAATTTCTCTAATGTAAGAAATGAAGTAAGCCTTCACAGCCAGGAAGCCTAAAGAGTTACAAACAAAAGAAAAACAAACAGACCTACACCAGACACTTGTCATCAAAATGTCCAAAAAACAAGATAGACTCTTAAAAACTGCTAGAAAAAAACAAACCCATACAAAGGAATCCCTATAAGACTGTGAGTGAATTTCTCAACTGAAACTCTACAGGCCAGAAGGGAATGTCATGATATAGTCAAAATACAGAAAAAAAAGCATTTTCAACCTAGGATACTATTCACTGTGAGATTATCATTTAAAACTGAAGGAATGATTTTTAAAAAGCTTTTCCAATAAGCAAAAGTTAAAGAAATCCGTCATCACAAAGCCAGCTCTACAGAAAATACTAAAGGATGCTCTATAAAGTGTAAAGAAAGCCCCCTTTAAAACCAGTAGGACAGCAAAATATCAAAAGTGGAGAGGAGGAGAGTAGAATACAAATGGGTATGGTTAGAATGAGTATAAGACTAAACTACTTTCAAATAAAAACAGGAAAGTAACATAAAATTCTTAATTCAGGGTAACCTCAAAACACATCTCCAGGAAAAAAACAAATATGAAAAAAAAAAAGGGGGAAACCAATCAAAACATAACTACACCCAATCCACCTAAGAAGACAAATAGATGAACAAAGACATTACTGTCTGGAACAGAACAGAGAAGCCAATTTACAAAATGGCAATAAACAGCTAAATATCAACAATCGCCTTAAACATTAATGAACTGAATTCATCGATCCAACAACACAGAGTGGCGAATGGATTAAAAAGCATAGCCAGTCTTCTGCTGTATTCATGAAAATCATCTTCTTTCAAAAATAAACAAAGGCTTAGGTTAATGGTTGGAAGAAAGTACTATGATCAAATGGAAAGCCAAAAACAAAAAACAAAAAAACAGCCATACTTGTATCAGATAAAGTAGCCTTCCAACTAAAAAGCATAACAAAAGACAGAGATGGAAATTACATAATGATTAAGGGATCAAAAATGTAAAACAAAAAGACAATCCAGATGATCAATGAAACCAAAAATTGGCTGTCTGAAAAAAAAAATTGATAAACCATTGGTTAGACTAGCAAAGAAAAAAGAGAAAATTCTCGTAACTATAATCACAAATAAAAGGAGAGAAATTACAACAGACACCACAGAAATACAAAACATCATAAGAAACAACTATGAATAAGCTCTATGCCAAAAAAGTATTCAATCTCAAGAAAATGGGCAGATTTTCAAAAAAAAAAAAAAATAGCCTACCAAGATTGACACTGGAAGAACTGGAAAACCTAAACAAAACATCACAAGCAAACAAACTGACGAGGTAATCAAAAGTCTCCCTAAAAACAAAAGCCCAGGACCAGAGGCCTTTTCTAATCACGATTACAAAATCTTCAGAGAAGAACTGATACCTATTCTCAAAATCTTCTAAAATATTGAAGAACAGGGAATGCTCCCAAGTACTTTCTAGGAGACTAACACTGATACCAAAAGTTGATAGAGGCATCACCAAGAAATACCAATTTCTCTAATGAAAGTAGATGGAAAATTCTCAGCAAAATATTAACAAACTGAATCCTACATTGCATCAAAAATATCACCCATCATAACCAAGTGGGATTTATCCCAAGGATGCAAGGATGGTTCAACATACATAAATCTATTAATGTAATACACCATATCAACAAGAGCAAGAGAAAAATCATGTGACCATACCAATAGATGCAGAGAAAGTTTTTGACAATATCTGACGTCCATTTATAATAAAAACCATGCATAAAATGGGGATAGAAGGTATATACCTCAACATAATAAAGATCATATATAACAAACTCACAGCCAACATCGAAGTCAACAGCAAAAAACTGAAAGCATTTCCTCTAAGGTCAGGAACAAGAAAAGGCTGCCCACTCTCACCACTGCTATCTAATATCATACTGAAGGTCTTATCCAGAGCAATTTGGCAATAACAGGAAATAAAAGGGATCCAAATTTGAAAGGAAGAGTAAAACTATCATTGTTTGCTGATGCATGATTATATATACTGAAAACCCTAAAAACTGTCAAAAAAACTACTAAAATTAATCCATGAAAACAGTAAAGTGGCAGTCTACAAAATCAATGCACAAATAGCCATCATATTTTTATATGCAAACAACATGCTAGAAGAAACTGAAATCAAACATCATTTAAAACAGAAGAATCTTGGAATATACTTTTAAATGACAGAGATGAAAGACCTGTACAATGAAAATTACAAGTCCTTCTTTAAAAAGTCCTTTAAAATTCCTTAAAAGTCCTTAAAAGCAGAGGATACAAAAATATGGAGAGATATCCACTGGTCATGGTTGGGAAAAATCAACATTGTTAAAATAGTCATCTTATCTAAAGCAATATACAGATTTAGTATAATCTCACTAAAATTACATGGGTTTATTTCCAGGAAATAGAACAAAAGAAGTTATAATTTATAAAGAACAAAAGATCCCAATAGACAAAGCAATTATTAAAAAAAGAACTAATCCAGAGGTATTACCTCCCAGACATGAACTATACTACAAATCAACAGTGATCAAAATGGTACAGTACTGGAATAACAACAGAGGCACAGATCAGTGGAATAAAACCAAATCACCAGAAATTGACTCACACAAATACAGTTAATCATGGCAAAAGAGCCAAAAGCATACAATGGAGAAAGGAAAGTCTCTTCAATAAATGGTGCTGGGAAAACTGAACAGCCACATGCAAAAGAATGAAGCTAGACAACTCACTAACACCATTCACAAAAATGATCTCAAAATGGACTAGAGATTTAGACATAAGACCAGAAACCATAAAATTCTTGGAAGACAACATAGGAAAGACTTTCCATAACATAGCCTTGGGGACTCGACTCCAACAACAAGGGAACCAAAAATAAATAAACAAACAACTGGGACTACCTCAAATTAAAACGCTTCTTCACAGGGAAAAAGAACATCACCAAAACAAAAAGAAAACCTACCAACTTGGAGAAGGTATTTGCATTCCATATTTCTGAAAAGGACTTAATATCCAAAATATAGAAAGACTCACACTTCAGTAACAGAAAAACAGGCAATTCAACCAAAATCTCTGAAAAGGAATTAGAGAGACATTTCCAAAGAAGATATACAGATGGCCACCAGGCAAATGAAAAGATGTTCCTACTTGCTAGCTATAGGGTAATGCACATCAAAACAACAATGAGTTATCACCTTACAACTGAAAGGCTGGTTATATCCAAGTCTGGAAACAACAAATGTTGGGTGAGGCTGTAGAGAAAAGGGAACACTTTAAGACTGTTGGTGGGAGTGCAAATAGATACAATCCCTACGGAAAACAGTATGGAGATTCATCAGGAAGTTGAATATGGAAATCCCATATGATCCTGCCATCCCACTTCTGGGTATGTACCCTAAAATACAAAAGGCACTAATTCTAACAGATTTATGCATCCCCATGTTTATTACAGTCCTGTTCACAAGAGCTAAGAACTGGATACTACCTAAGTGGCCAAGGTTAGATGAATAGATAAAGAAGATGTTGTGTGCATACACAATGTAATACAATACAGCCCTTAGAAGATATGAAATTCATTTTTTAATGAACATGGATGGATCCAGAGGGGATTACGCTAAGTGAAATAAGAAAGATAATATACCAGGTCATCTCACACATAGGTAAAACACGCATAGACAAAACAAAGAAACAGATGAAACAAAACCAACACTTGGACACTTGCAATAAAACTGAGGTTACCAATAGTGAATGGGATGGGGTGGGGGATGGGGTAAGTGGTGGTGAACCCCACTGGACAGTGGTGAGGAACATTTGGTGATTTGGTGAAGAGCAGAGTGCGTTGACATGTCTGAGGAATGAGGAATACTGTACCTATGGGGGAATCTACACATATGAGTTTATTCTAATTTGTAAAATAAAGTTACTGAAATAAATTTCAAAAAAATGGGTAAATTTCAAATGTATTAAAAAATATATAAAACATTCTATACATTGGCATATCCTGGTGGAGTAGTGGTGGGCACAGTCCACATACACCCCAAGTACATGTGTTTTCATGGCGGAGGTAGGGAACAACCAAGATGAACAACTAAAACAAAAATAAATTTAAATTCTTCTTCCCCTGCCTGTTTGTCTACTTGCCTTCATTCTTGCCTGCACATTTCCTTTAAAAAAATTCTACATGCTGCTGGGATCAATAAAGAGGAAGCTTAGTATGTAAAGCCAAAGCATGGTAAAACAATTACCCAGACAACTGGAAAACCGAGGGGAGGTTTGGAAGGTTTTTGTTCCCTGCTGAGGCTCAGGAAGAAGCCTAGAAGCTAGATAGTTATCTTAAACCTTTAAATGTAAAATCAATTTGTAAACATTGATTGTTAGAATGGCCAATCTACTTCTTGCATTTTTTCTGTGAATGACTTCCTTGTGTAAAGACAATAAATACACTAAGGAGTCAGTGACTCCTGGGTAGCTATTTGGGGCAAGAGATCCCCAATAGTTTAACCCCTGACCCTGCTTTCTTTCTATTTTGGTCTTTGTCTTTCTTTCTTTCTTTCTGTTTCTCAATCCTTTGCAGCCCCTTCCTGCAGGCCTGACCTTGGGAGTTGAGCCGACAATATGCTATAAAAAATGTACAGCATCTTTACAATTTCAGGGTTAGAAAGGACTTATTAAATAATACACAAAAAGCATCCTAGATGTTCCTCTTATTAAAACTCAAATGTTCTGTAAGAAAATGATCTATAAAAAAAATCGAAAGATAACTGACAAGAAGATAATTTTTCCAACATAAAGCATTAGGATCTAGAATATAGAAAGAAGTTCTACAAAAAATACAGGTGAAAAAAATGACAAATTAACAGAAAAATAAGTAAAGGAAATTATCAATTTATGATCAATGATCAATAAGTATATGAAAACAAATTAAAATAGCAAAACAATATTTCTTTTGAATCAGATACACAAAAAGAATAAGGTTGATAATATAAAGTGCCATCAAGTTTTTTTTTTAAAGGCTCTCTGTGCACCCTGGAGGAGTAGCAGTTTGGTCAGCTGCCTTTAGCAGACACAGTCCACATACATCCAAGGGACCTGGGTTCATGTCCCAGGACGGGTGAGAACAACAAAGATGTACAACTAAATATAACAAATAAAGTGCTCGTTTCTCCTTTCTCTTTCAGACTCTGATCACATTCATTCCTAGCTGTCCCATTCCTTTAAAAAAAAAACACAAGTCTCTGTCATAAACTACCAGAATACAAATTAGAACAACACTTTTGAAGAGCAATTTCGCAATATCTGCTAAAGATGAAAATGTGCATATCTTTTGACCCAGCAATTCCACTTCTAGATGCATACTCTAAAGAAACTCACACATATTAAAATGGAGACATGTATAAAGATATAAACAGCAATATATATAGCAAAATAATCAGAAACTATTTTTAAGTCCATCTATATATGATATTTGGCATAATCATATGTTCTCAAACTATGCACCAATTTATAGGGATAACTATCTGTATATCTGCATAAGTCAAAATCAAAACATAGTTTTCTATACACAGTAAGAAATAATTTATGTAAATATTTAAAAGTACCACCTGAAAATAGTATCGAAATGTGAATTAGAAAGATATACTAACTTCATAATTTTTATCTCTAAGGTGAGTTTGAACACCTTAAAAGATAAAGAGATTTTAATTTTATCTGCAATTTGTATTTCCTTTATTAAAAAGGGAGAGGGACAAAAATATTAATTATCAATTCTGAAGGTGTTGATAGATTTGTATTTGTTCTTATTCTTTATACTTTTATATTTATATATATTAGCCACCTTCAAAAAATACTATTACAAAAAAGAATGCAATGAAGCATATTTTATACAAAGATCTCTATTATGAAGTTACTTCAGTATTCTAAGACAAGATATAGTGTGTATAATAGAACATATACTCCATTGGGGGCAGAGAGGAGACAGATTCACAAGTTCTTAAAGAGAAAGACCTTGGTGGCTGTTTGAGTGTAATGATGAGAGACTATTTCTACAACCATAATCTGTTTGGCATGTAATGAGTTCTTAATACTGTTTACTGAATTCTGTGAATGACATTAGTGCTTCTCCTGGTTGTAAGAGTCACCCATGCAATGTGGTTTTAGAGATGAATTATAATTACGGGGAAGTCAGAGAATTAACTTCTTGAAACATTGTCCCCCCAAAGGGTAGTCATTTCAAAAGTTCCCTTATAAAGGCTAACCTTTAGAGGTAACTACTCATCTTCTGCAAAGAAAGCCTGTCAAAGACAATTGCAATACTGGTCTCTTTTGCCAATATTGGTCAGAAAGGCTTAGTCCCAAACAATGTCTTTCCCATGCTTTGAAGGGGAAAAAAATGATTAAGTTAAGGGGGTCTCAGGATCCTAACCCAATCTTAACATCTTACAGTGTTGCCTTGGAGACAAGGATGGGGACTGTGACCTCAGCATGCAGCACAGCACTAGAATCACCACTACATATGATCACCCAGTTATAGAGGAAAGGGAAATGCGTAAGGAGAGCTGGTAAAAACCATACCTAACCCATACCCCTACCACAGATTAACTACTAGATCCTATAATAAAGAAGAACTGTTTCCCTGCTAAATCTGCAACTCGGTGCCCATACTTCCACTATCCTCAAGACTGGGGACTCCCAGTGTCCCAGAGCTTTATGGAACATTAAGAACCTTCTCCTGGGAAGGACTGGGAAGCCTGAGTTAGAAGAAGGAAATGAAGCTTAGATGACCTAAAAGAGAATGATGTGGTAGTTCCATGATTTCTTCCATCTCTCTACAGAAAGGTGCCACTTGATTTTAATTTAATCTTGCAGTTGTAGGATCCCTCTGCCCCTCCAAAAAACCAAGGGAAGGTGAAACTACTGTGTACTAATCACAGAGGAGTCTCAAACTGACCCATGGATTTGAGACTTAACAATTGAGCATGTCTTAGGAGGTTTCTAGAAGATTCAGTGTTGAGTAGTACCTAGGCTTGATTTCCTTATCTGTAATTGATTGTTTAAATGGATAACCTACTCTTGCATGTTATTGTTGCTAATTTTCATTGTAAGCAGAAAACCATAGATCTGGCACAAGCTGATCTCTGAGACCACTATTCTACAGGGGCCTTATTGGTAGTAACCGCATTAGTCAAAGAACTGAAAAAAATCAGGATCACCTCCCAAACAGAGCCCTTCCATTTCTCATGCCAGCTCAATCATAACTGAGAGATTCAAGGGACTTCCCCTTCTCCTCCCAGCCCACCCCTATCCACCACAGAGGACTGGCACCCACCTCTGGGGATTAAGGACTGTCATAAAATCCTACAGTCACAGGTATATATCAGATCCCCTCCTCTAAGGGACAATGTCATAGGGACAGATCAGTCAGGTGACCTTCAGCGTGTACTCAGAGAGCTCCTTTAATGTTGTACTGTGGCACAGGAGACCAGTAAAAGAACTTTTCTAGAGACAAAGTCAGTGAAATCCCCCAATACATCTGGATTACTAGAGAGTAGTAAATAAACCTATAGGAAGTTAATGACTTCAATTTTGCTGGGCTTAAAGGATCTGATTTTTCTCATGAACAATCTTTGTACAGACAGTTAGTAGTGCACAGGAGAAGGACATGTCAGACAAAAATCTCATTCATATTCTCTGAAAGTCAAGGGTAGTTTTTCCCAGCCTTCTCCTTCGTGATTCTCAATCCACCTCTCCTACCTCACAAATTCCTTTCTTCCCTCAGAGGATAGAGATCACCACCTACTGGCATATAATCAGCAATTTCTACATCTCCCATTCAGTAAGCCTAGGATCACCCATCATCAATCTCAAAATCTCCTAAACTCCTCCCAGAAATGTCTTTGTCCCAACTATCCCAGAAAACTCTTACTAGAGTGCTAAATATCAGAGAAAGTATTTGAAGTAGTGGCTAAGAACAAGGATATTTGAGTTAGTATCCAAACTGTATTTATTAGTTGTGTGAACTTGGACAAAATTCTTTTGCATTGTACCTTCATTCTTAGTCTGTAAAATAGGGGAAATAAGTATTGTGATGATGGGGTTTAAAGAAGTCCCTGTCCATAGGAAGCTCCTTTGTACTAACCCATTATTATAATTCAGAGAAAACTTCTACCAAAAGATGCTCCTTCCTCTGTGTTCCCACCATATCTGGTACTGACCTGAATGAAGGCAATCACTCTAACATCCTCCAACACAGTATGCAGTATTTTTTCCACCAGACTGTGAATTTTTTAAAAGAGCACTGTTTTCAATCAGTTCTGAGATAAAGCTAACTTTGAAATGCCAATTTGTTCCAAATAATTGATATTTTAGAGAACAGAGCATAATGTGAATTTGGCGTTGGCTTAAGCGTGTTTCCACCTTTGAGAAACCAGGTGGAAAACTGAAAATTATACCCAGCTGAACAGATCAGGTGGAAAACTCAATATACACATATGTACAAGACTCAAACATTTATCAGCTACAGTTCACTTCTAGTATATGAACTATACTTGCCCACATTCAGTGTTACAACATTCCTCCCAATTTCAGATTAGTCTCTCCTCTCACTTTCCAATAATTCACAAGCTGCTTCCAAAACTCACTTCACAAAGAAAACTCCAGATCTTTTTCAAGGTAAAGTGTCAATTTTCTAACCATTTAACGCATGCAAAGTCATGCTACCATTTTCATTAGCTTCCTAAGCTTTTTTAAATGTATCATTGTTAACGTTTTTGGAAAGCTGTGCCCCATTCTCATTTTTTCCATAAACCCTGTGCTTTTTATTGCATTATCTTACAGAGTGGTGATTCATAGGAGTATTGTACTCAGTGAGTTTATGGATTATATTTAATAATTCTTTCTCATCTCCATGGATACCTAAGGCTTCTGAAACTATAGGAGGCCCCACTAGTCAGCAAATACTGTTCAGGCCAGCAGTTCTGTCCCACAATTAAAAGCAATAAATACTTGTTCATAGACAACAACCCGTCAGGCATTGCGATGAGCAGTGGAGGCACTGTGAGTAAGAAGCACTGCCTATAACTCTTTCAGTCTAGTGGGGGAGAGAGACAAGCAATTACATTCAAGGATGATGAATATTATTAAAAAAAAGAAAAGAAAGATCTTCTCTCCCAGTCTTCAGGGAGTCAGCAAAAACCTCCCAGAGAAAGTGCTCCTGTTTCCATTCTCAGAAGTGAGTCTCTTTCCTTATTGCCCCCCTGTCTGCCCCCTCACTCTACTTCCTGAGTCTCTGGGCCTATGAACACTGAGAAAAGAGGCAGAACTGGGAAGAGTTAAAATGGCACAGGTGGGAGGGGTATGGGCCCTGAGGGAAGCAGGTAGAACAGCCAAATAAAGAGCCCCACAGGCATTGATCTAGACTAAAAGAAGCTGCCAACACAAAGATCTCTCCACAGTCAAGTTTTCTTCTGTGCTTTCTTCCTCATTCATCCATCCACTCAGCATTTACCAAGCTTCTGCCATGGGCTAGATTTTGGGAGCTGTCAGTTCTACGTACGTACTCTATCACCTGCAACATCAGAGATGCTTCCTCCTTGCATGGCTGCTACTCTGGGTTGAATGCCATTTCCTCTCTCTCTGTTTCCTCCACTGCTCTGACACCCCAGGAATCAGACTCTAGGGACCCCCTTTTGAATTGTGAAGAAGGAAAAGAAAGAAGCTCTCTCTTTTTTTTTTTTTTTTTCCTCTTTCTCCATTGCTTCTCAGGTCCAACTTCAATCCGGGCATGTTCAAGGTCACTGCTTCAGCAAGTTAAAAATAACGTAAGCACCCCACCTCCTAAAACTTGTCAGTATTTCTTCTGTCACATCAGGCTTCCAGATCCCACCTGCCTCCCTCTCCTGTTTGTCCTTTTCTCTGTAATCTTTTCTTGAGGGTTTGCTGCCCAGAATGTTAAAGCCGGGCAACCCTTGTGATCATTGTGCCCACCACCAACACAGAGTTGAGGGAACTGGGGCCTGAGGACACGGTCGGGGGCAGGACCAGCTTGAGGCCTGATCCCCAGGCAGTACTGGCTTTCTCCCCAACTACAGAGGCTGAGACTGACTCTACTTGGACCCTGAAGAAGAAAAACATTCATCTCAGCTCTACTCTCAACTGACCTCCAGCTGGAAGTCTGACTACACCAGTCGTTGCAGCAGTGACAAGCCCCACCCATCTCCTTCCTAGCTGCCACCGTCCCCCTCATTTCTGCCCCTCCAACACTCGTGCTTTCAGGCACAAAAAAGTTCCTGTCCTAGTGGTTAGGGCCTTGATTATCCATCCAAACATCAAAGGTTATAACCTTGTGCTCTACCTACCTAGCCTTGCACTAACCCTGCTCTGTAGATGGGTCTGTGCTACTCAATATCCCTCATAACCCCATGAGTTCTAAAGCTTTGCCCACCAAATGGCAGAAGTTCCCCAGCCCAATTCTACCTTCCCTCGCCCAGCCTTCTTCATACTGACTGGCATTCCAGGGCTAGCGGGTACCCAGGCCTGGCTGACACTGGTCTTTGGACCCATGTATCTGCTGGCCCTGCTGGGCAATGGAGCATTGCTGTCAGTGGTGCAGACAGATTCCACACTGCACCAGCCCATGTTTCTCCTCTTGGCTACACTGGCAGCCACAGACATGTGCTTAGCCACATCAATAGCCCCAGGATTGCTGGCTGTGCTGTGGCTTGGGCCCCGGCCTATGCCATACGCGGCTTGCCTCGCCCAGATGTTCTTTGTTCACGCACTGACTGCCATGGAATCTGGCGTACTGTTGGCCATGGCCTGTGACCGTGCTGTGGCAGTAGGGCGTCCACTGCACTACCCTATCCTAGTCACCAAAGTCCGTGTGGGCTACGCAGCTCTCGCTCTGACACTGAAAGCTGTGGCTATTGTTTTTCCTTTCCCTATGCTGGTGGCACGATTTGAGTACTTCCGAGGCAAGACCATAGACCATGCCTACTGCGCACACATGGCAGTGGTGGAGCTGGTGGTGGGTAACACACAGGTTAATAATTTATATGGGCTGGCACTTTCCCTTGCTGTGTCGGGTCTAGATATTGTGGGCATCGCTGGCTCCTATGGGCTCATTGCCCACACTGTGCTGCGACTGCCTACCCAGGAGGCCCGTGCCAAAGCCTTTGGTACATGTAGTTCCCACATCTGTGTCATCCTGGCCTTTTATGTGCCTGGTCTCTTCTCCTACCTCACACACCGCTTTGGTCGTCATACGGTGCCAAAGTCTGTGCACATCCTTCTCTCTAACATCTACTTGCTGCTGCCACCTGCCCTCAACCCTCTTATCTATGGGGCCCGGACCAAGCAGATCAGGGAAAGGCTCCTGGAAACCTTCACATACAGAAAAAAACAATTGTAATGAATAGTGAAACAATGAAACCTGGAGTGGAGATTGGACATTCAAGAGTCTGGGCTCTGGAGGTGTGTATTATCTTTGTCCTATTATCTATATTTGAATGTGATCATCATTCAACGGATACTCGATGTGAAGCCTCTACTGTGTGTGCCATTGGACATTTGTAGACATCGGTCTACCCATGTTTCATGCATGGAAGGAAGGAGACAGAAGGCTCCATGTTACCATGCAGGAAAGAGAAACTCAGGGAATTACTAGGCAATCATGGCACACGTGATTTAACGTAAAGAAACCACCTCTCATCATGCAGCCTAAGTCTGCCCGTTTCCACAAAAAAAGCCCTCCACAGATCTAAACCTGGGAATCTGGGAGGGTCACTGCTCTAGAGACAAATGATTTGGTGCTTTTCTGGGATCGTAGTCCTCTATTCCTGGTGGCAGATTCTGTTTTCAGTCTGACCATTGGGGAGGAGATGCACAGGTTTACCCCTCATCTTCTGAGAATCTGGACTACCTGACCTGGGGTCTCCACTGGGCCAGAACACTGAACATTATCAAGTCAGAGAATCTTTACTCTCATGTGCAATGGCTATCACTACAATCCTTCTTCCTCCTCAGTCTCAAAAATTAATAGCTAGAATTAATGGCTAGAACTTCTCTCCTTGGGTCTGTAGCTTCAGGGTCAATGTCTAACTGAAATTTGCAGAACATCATTGTAACGCCTTCACCTGTTTACCTGAGGTGGTCACTGTGGTCGTTTACCAATCTGCCTTGTGTTGCAACCTCAGCCAATAATGTAAAATTCTCAAAATCCTCATCAGCATCCCTGATTTTCCTGGTCAGAGGAGGCTGGTGAAATATGATAAAATGGGAATATTCCGCACCGCTGCGCTGTGGCTGCAGCTGCCAGAGGACATTTTAAGCAGGAAGTATATGGTGTTGTTCAAAAGGGAATTCACTTTCAACTACGATTCCGCAGTTTTAGAAGCACATTTCATTTACACATCACTTCAGGACAATTGTGGTGAGCAGTAAACTAGAGTTTAAAGGTTTAAAGGTTTAAAGAGTTTAAAGACTGAAGTAACAGGTAGTGGTGCGGTTTGAACCAAGGAACATCCAGTCAGGGGTCTTCCCACTGGAGGACCTACAGGCTGCAGGCAATCTAAGCAGACCCAACCAAGCTCTCTAGAAAATCTGTCAAAACCGCAGGTATTGAAATTATCCATGAAAACCTAACTAGGGACAATCTGACCACTCAGCACATAACTGGAGCAAGCACCATGGGATATCACATAGAAGAGGACACTGCAGATCTGGAAAAGCAGGTGATGTCATCTTGAAGGCCATATGGAGGTCTCACTAAGTCCTCGTTAATAAGGAACTGAAGGGATAGCCCAGAGGCTCTTTGTGACTTTCAGAGGTGCTGTCATATTGAAGCCAGATGGATGAGGATGAGAATATCTAGTTTTCCTTGCCCAAATATGGGTTCAGTCATTCTAAAACTAATCTTTTTAATGATGTTGAGTTTAAAAGCCCTCAGGCCACTATTGTGTGGATAATTGTGACAATATTCTAATCTAACAGGTCTTGAGTCTTTAAGATGTCCATACTCTTCTCTTCAATAAGATGTAAATGAAGATATATGCAGTAAGATATTTATTGCATTATTATAAATAAATGTCTGTGTGGTAGTTCCAAGTCACACATACAGTTTTTTGCCTTTTCACATGAAAAGGGAAATCATATGCAATCAATGTTCATAAGCAGTGAATTCTGTCACCTTCCCCGACAAGGCACCTTCTCTTCTAAGGCACCTTCTCTTCTAAGGCACCTTCACTCCCTGGTTGTACCCAAGTCCCCAGGGTAGCTGCTTCCAAAGCTGTACATTGCCCCTTTTAAGAATTTTCTTCCTTCGAGCCAAAGTTTCCCCCCACCCCCCAGACATTTATATTTGTTTTGAACTGAGACTGCATACAGACCATGTGATGTATTTAGAAGGCTTTACTGACACTCCAACAATCTGAGAATGAGCCCATAGTTCCTTACCTATAATTACAAAATAAAAAAATCTAGAAACAAGTTTTTTCATAACTTTGGCCCAAAATCTGATCTGAATCATCACGATCTTATTTCAAATGTACATTTATCTCACTTAGTGTGACTATTCATACATTTAGCTGTGTAAATACTGATATGTATGCTTGCAGGGTACAGCTCTGACGCTTACTGGGGTATTCCTCAATATATGATACAGGCAATATATTCCTTTTCTAAAATCTGAACAATATTAAATTCCAATATATATCTGCCCCTAAGTTTCAGACAAAGAGTTGGGGACTTATATAATTATCCTTAACCTGAGAGCAGTGAAGAGGCTTGTTAGGGCTCTTATCACTCCAAAGTGTTTGCTGTTATCATTATGCCATCCTGCCCAAGGGGTTCTTGCAGAAATTCTCATGTTTTCTGGATAAACAGCTCCCATCTGTTTGTTCTCATCATGATGCCGACTCTGGGTCACGCCTCAGCGATCTGCATGTGATCTGTACCCTTTTCCCAGGGAGACCCCAGAACATGCCACATGGGAGACAAATCCCCAGGAACAGGATATGGCCCAAGCAGTCCAGGCGTCGGGCTCATCTACTCCATCCTGAACTGTTGTCATGCTTTTCTTTAGGAACTTTCAGTCTCAGACTATAAACCAAGAGGAAAAACAGACTTATAAAGGTGGGACAGTGCAGAATTTGGGGAGTCTAGAGAGTTATGGTAATCAGCACAAGAGAGAAGATAGAAGTAGGGCTTCTATGTGAGGAGTTCATAAGTACCCAGCCTCCCCTCAGAGCCCTTCTTTTTGAACAAAAATCCCAGAGGTCCTCTGCATCCAATTTCACTAATAGTCCTACACCTACTTCATCCGCCCGCTCTCATTCTGAATCTCCTCAGGATACGATGTGTCCCATTCTCTTCCCGTTTATCAATAACTTTCACTGGCTTGGTACCTCTGCATCTTGGTCTCCTTGCATGGTCAGTTTTGCCCTTTGTCTTCATCTCTTGTTCTTGTGAATGTCTCTCATTCTCTACTTCTTAGAAGTCCTTTCTAGAGGTACAGAGGTGCTAAATGTGCAACAGGTGTGGTATAATCTCCTTGCAGCTATAATAAAAAATGTACTAAAGGGGCACAAGAGGATCAGACTTGGTTTCATTTGTCTTACAAAACGAAGTTTCTGATTTGGGCTCATCCTGCCCATTTCCTTTGCAACCACTTTGCACTTTGCATCTAGCAACACTCCCTCCTACCACACACTCAGAAGGAACATGCTGGTTCCTCCCCTCTCCAGAAGGAATTACCACTTAATGGGTAAAGCTGGAATCAGGCAGACTTCTGTTTGAATCCCAGTTCTCCATTAATTCACTAGTCTTATGCTAATGTTTTCACTATTGAGAGTGCATCTTCAGTTGTTAAAATGTGGAAATAGTACCTACACTTCAAGGTTGCTGAAAAGATGAAGCTAATTTATTTTAAGTGTTTGGCACAGACCCTAATACATAAAAGTTCAACAAATATTTGGTATCGATTCCTCCCCTGGAGCACAGGCCCATGCTCAAACCTTTGCTCAAAGACCTGGCACCCACACCATCAGCTGTCTAAAGAGATCTGAGTCCAGTTACCTCTCCTCTTGGCAACACTCTTCTCACCACTAAAGGTAACCCATACTCATGCCAGCCCAAAGGGTGGCCAACTCTGTGGGACAGCTCTACATGCTGGGCCAGGATAGAGGATGCTACATACACACATACATACATACATACATACACACACACACATACACAAGGGGTTTTCATGGGCACAAATGGGACTCTCCAGAGGAACTCAGAAGAGAGCACCTTGTACACGTAAGGGGCAGAGTAGGAGAGAAGCTACTAGAAAGGTTCTCTGGAGTGGCTCTTCTCCAAGAAAAAACACCACTCATCTTCTCCAGCGAAACTCTGGACAGTGACTTAGGGGAAATTACACACAGAATATCAGAGCTATAGAGAGTAACTACTAGACACAGATCAGTCTAGGACAGAGAATAAAGCATGAAGAAAATTCTCCTCAAATTTACCTGGGCAATTCTGACTTCCTGCAAGTTCTCTCCAGTTACTAAGGCAACTTATCCCCATTAGATTCTTATCCTCCACACTGTCACTGCTCAGCATGGCACCCTCCAAGATATACACCTGATTTTCATTGCAATTGCAACCCACTAATAATGGGTTTTAAATTAAGGTGTACATCAGAATTGCCCCAGGAGCCTTTAGAAATCCTGATGCCCAGTGCACTCCAAAACAATTAAATCAGAACAACTAGGGGGCAGGATCCAGGTATCAGTAATTTTTAAAGCTTCTGGGTAATTCCAAAATGTGGCCACGGTTGAGAATCACGGCTTGGTTCTCAGTTTAAGTCCTGATCGATACTTCTCCATGTCCTTCAAGACTCTAATCCAACCTCACAAAAGTCATCTGTAACTGACCAAGAGCAAACTGCTTCAAAGAGGTTGCTCAAGGGAGAAGCCTTATCATGTTTCCTTGAAGAACTCAGACCAAGAAAAACACACACACACACACACGCACACGCACGCACACGCACACACACACAATTACATGCAACTCCCCCAAGCAGGACAATGGATAGGTAACTCAAGAGTAAAGATTCAGGATATGGGTAGAGTGAGGCCAACAGGTGTCTGCCCTCTCCCCACCCAAGACCCCATTACCCAATATGGCCTCTATGACCTCATGCTGAAGTAACTCAAAGCCCAAGGTCTGGGCTAACCTCCCCGGGCAGCTTGGGGTTCCTGCAGCAGCCACTGCCCTGCCTAACCACACCCCATCATGTTGGTTGGTACCCCCCACCTGCTGACACTAGATGAAGCTGATGCCACCTGGACCCTCATCAAGGATAAGGTAGGTAAAATAAGGTCTACAGAGGAAGTAACAAAGTGTGACCTACCTAGGTCTAAGCAGCTTAGAGTGAGAAGGGTGGGAAGACCGAAGATAATAACAACTAACATTTACACAGTGCTTGCTTACGTGCCAGGCACTGTATGAAGTGCTGTGCACAAACTCTCTCATTTCATCACAACTGCAAAAAATAAAGAGTCCCTGAAAGGCAATGTATAAGAACCTAAGAGAGCAGAGAGGAGAAGCACTAAGTCAAGGGCAGAAGTCAGGAAGTCAGGGCAACTTCCTAAGACAGTGACATTCTAGCTAGGCAAGTAGGAGCTACTCACACAGAGGAATAGGAATACCAGGCACATAAAGAGTGCTTAATAAACAATGAGCTAATGAACAGGTATTTGGGTGAGTGAATAGTGTACTAATAAAAGATAATATGTGTGAACTGCAAACAGTCCTCTGGAGCAGAGTTTAGAGGAGTAGTGAAAACTCAAAGAGGTAGAGGCTGATCATGAAAGGCCTCATAGCTTTCTAGAGAACTTGAACTTTTCTTCTGACTTCTTCACAGATATTCCCTCTAAACTTGCACAGAATGAGAAATGTGGGGTTTGAATCAAATATGTAGAGCGAGATCTCAGCTGTTGAGTTGCAGGTATCCAAAAGCAATCCCACCAAATCCAGATGACCATTTAAGGTTGGAGAATTCAGGAATCAGGTTTTGGTTATATGATCTGCAGGAGAGTGAATTTAAAGGACTTGGAGAAGGCAGCCAGCCAAGTTTAAAGGACTCATCCTGTAGTAACATCTAGACTTAAAGCGCCTTCATGACATGTATCTCTCCTCTGAAGTAGAGCAGCTGCACCCACAAAAGTCAGCTTTCCAGGGAAGCAAAAACAGGGCCTCCCAAGTATTTGGAATAACTGCCTTCAGCAATGTAAAAAGGTGGTCCTGGACTAGAACATCAGAATTAGGATGAAAGTAAATGGGGTCCTTCGACTATTAGAAAGTTATATCATCTCTGAACATCAAAACCACCACCTGACTTTCCTATTGAAATAATGAGGGTAGGGTAGAGGCACTCAGGATAAATCACTGATAGCATGTGACAGACTCAAGAAGTAGGACACATTTGGTTTCCTCTTCAGAAATGTTGGTAAAGTACTGAGAGGCAGTTTGTAGAACATGTGGTTAAACAGAATGACTCAAGAGCTCCCCAGTCAGAATTCAAACCAGTCAAGGTACAACCAGGAAGACAATCTTCCACCATTATTTTCCTGGGCTGCCCTGGGAGAGCTAAATTTTAGGCCTTTAAGTTCCATGTAACTACCACCCAAAAGTGAAAGTGCACTGGGAAGGGGTCGTGGTCTCCAATGGCGACACCACCAAGAAAAGCACCCTAGTATAAAACTGAGTGACTTACATTTCCTATTTTAGGATAACCACAGGCGTCCTCTCAATGGTCAGAAAAGATCTAATACACCTCCATGGCAAATTCATGTCCATATTCTGGGAGTCTCCAGCTAAATCAAGAATCTACCTTTTAGCAGAAACTTGGACCATGAGAAGCAGGTATTTTTAAGTGTCACACTTGTGTTACAGAAACTGAGCAGGACACAGGTCAGATGTCTCAGCCAACAATATCCAGGACACCTACAGATCATACTTATGTATAATTACTAAAGAGGCTCATACAAGGTTTCCCAGTTGGTCATAAAGTTAAATTTTTGCAGAACTTGGTAACTTGGATTACCGCACCCAAATAGGTCAAGACAAGGGTAGAACCAAGAGGATCCCTAAAATTTTATTAGAACTAGCATTACAAAGATGAGTGCTCAGGTCTCTTAAAAGAATCATCCCCTGTAATGAGGGCAGGTTTATACTAAGGGGCTATACATAGGGTAAGAATGGACATTAAAAACTTATTTCTGTGTATGCCTTGGTTAATAACATCACTCATCTAACCAATCACCTGAGGATTCTTTTTCCCATACCCTTTAAGTGAGCAAGTTTTAATTCTGTAACCTAAGCATCTAGCCTATTATTTTAGGTTCAGGCCTCACCATGTCTTGAAGTATTACAATACTCTTGACTCATTTCTCTCCTTATTTGATGCCTTCCTATTCAAAATCAGCTTTCTAAAATGCTTATCTTATCCTGCCCTATCTAGCCAAAGCCCTTCAAGAGGTTTTCCTCACCTTCAAGGTAAAATTCTCACTTAGCATTCACATAAGGTCTTTCATAATCTAGTTTCTGCACTGCTGTGCCTCTTTGTACCCTACATTTAAGTAATATGAGATTATATGCTCCTGAAAGTATACCTCTTAGTTCATAAATTCAGACCCTATTTGTTCACTGGCTGTGCCCTTTGCCTGGATTAACCACCTCGGACCCGGCTAATTCCTTCAAAGTCAAGTAGAAACCGCCTAGAAACCTATTTATGATCCTTTGCTACCAAAGACAAAGGCTATTTATTAAATTACTTCTCATCTCCACAGCTTGCTCTTTTACTTAGCTGGCTGCTGTTTACATGCTTGTCTCCTCCATTAGATTGAGCTGTATTAGGACAAGGACAAAGTTTCATTCTTTCATGTATTTCGAGTATCTACAGTCTGGCACATAGCAGACATTCAAGGTTTTGCTACAGGAAAGAACTGGGACATAAGCAGGGAGTATTAGTCATCTGTGCACATTGTAGAGATGTAATCAGTAACAGTGGGAAGGTCAGGTTAGAGTAGGCTACCAGTTAATTCTTGACCCTAACTCAGTCCATGACCTACCTATAAACTGGCCACCCACAGGTGATCGAGGATCGCTTTGGAGCCAATGTAGTAGCGGTACCTTTCCTGTCAGATGCACCCTGCTATGACCTCTTGGGTGTGTTAGTGAAGCAATCCCGCCCAGTGCACACCCGCCTGGTTCTACCAGGTCGACATGGCCGGCGGACACTGCAACCCGTAGGGCTGTTACCAAACCTCCTGGAGCAGGAAGGGTCCAAGGGTGCCTTTGCTCACTGCACTCGGGAATACTCACCAAACAGCCGAGCAGAGATAGCCTATGAAGAAATACGACTGTTGGGTGGCCAGCCCTGCCGGATCCGCCTACATATGGGTGGCCTGCGCAAGAAGGTGGCCTTCCTGCTGCTGCCACCAGGGCAGGTGAGTCTACAGCAGACACTTCCCTGGCTCCGAAGCACCCACAGCATCTACGTCATCTACCAGGTCTTCTCCTGTTCCTGGCTGCAGCTGGGACTATTGCCTACAGCCCGTGAGCCACAGCTGCTCAGGGTACAACGTTCACTGCCTATTGCCTTCTCCTGCCTCAAGTTTTCACTGCAGCCCAAAGGGGTGCTAGGACCACAGAAGTCTCTGACCAAAGACCCACTGCCCCATGGAGCCAACTGGATCAGACTCAACCTAAGCATCATGCCGCCTCTGGTCCCCACAACAGCCCCTGCTGATCCCCTCGAAGTTGCTGATGTGCCCCAAACTATCCCAGCCCCACCTACACCACCTCCCCAAGAAGGACCAGAGGGCAGACCCACAAGATTCTCCTACAAGGGCCGAAACCCCTTCCGCAGGGGTCCCCAGATGTTGTCAGGTACTAAGGGAAAGGAAATGACGAGGATGGGACAAGGTAGAGAGAGGAGGTCTGGGGAGTATGGCCCAGAATGTGTGGGGCACCCATAATTCCACAATGGACTCTGGTAAGGGGATGGAGTAAGGGAGCCCAGGAGGGTGAGATGGATGCATGATTGTGGCGAGGGGTGGGCACAGCATAAGAGGACCAGAGGGAGGGACTAGGGAGGTTAAAAGACCAGGGCATGAGTCAAACTGTGACTATCCCCAACCCTGGCAGAGAACTGGCTCTTCAGCCCCCGGAACCCTCCACCAGGAGCCCAGGGTGGGGGCCCCGGGGACCCCGACCGGCACTCCATGTCCCTGCCCCTGCTGCAGGGTCTGTCCTCAGAGTTCGACAGCGACGAGTGAAACTGAGGCAAGAGATGCAGGGGGTGACACCCCCAGATGTGGCACAGGGATACTGGTCCCCAATAAACATCAACTGCTGCTCCCCCAAACGGTGCTGGACCCATGCTGCTTCTTCCTTCCAGGGTCTGGAGAAGGGGGAGGGTCCCTACTTTTCCCCCCAGGCTTCAAGTCCCCTCACCCTCAGAGGCATAAGGAGCACCTTGGAACTCCTTGGCATCAGAGTTCTCATCAGAGAGAAAATACCCGTAACCACCTCCCCCTCTATGTACAACCTTCTTGGGACCCCAGCCCATAGAAAAAGGGTGGGAAAGTAGAATGAACACAGAGTAGAGATTTCCCTTTTATACATATTGCAACAAGTTCTCCATAAAACATTCATCTGAAATAAATTAAAAAGTCTTCTTGCCACTGCCTCCAAACATAAAAAGGAGCCTGTACCCTGGCCGCAGCCTAGGCCACTCAAGGCTCTGATTGTCCACGGAAGAAAGTTAAGGATTGAGGGGCCCGAAGCCTGAGATGGGAGGGCCAGATCCCTCCTCTGAAGAATCCAACAAGAAAGGCGAAGTGACAGCATGGGCCTGGGAAATGGCAGCCAACTCCTTGAGAAACTCAGGGAAAATGACTGCACAGTAGACAGCATTCTTGACTCGCAGAGCCTCACCTTGGCGCTCCGGGGCCCCGCCCCGGGGAGGGAGAACTGGAGTGGAGGCCCCAGGGGAGCTTCCACCCAGGCCAAGTCCTGCTCCATCTCTCCCGGGCTGAAGAACCAAGTGTGCCGCCGGCCGGGCCCTAGTAGGACTGTGTGCATGCCGCAGGAGTAGCTCCCCCAGGGATGGTCTCCGGCTCTTCACTGGGAACAAACAGGGTATTCATGAAGGTGCTGGTGTCAGGAAAAGACCCTTGTTCTGGAAGATATTTCCCCACCCACTAGGTTCATGAACTTCTCCACTAGGGTTCTCAGGGAAAGGAAAAATGGGCAAAACAGACCAGAAGAAACAAACCTCAGGCACCATATCCTTTCCCCTCCCTCAAGATGTCACTGAGGACTACAAAGGGGAGGGGATCTTTCTTACTTGAATACCAAAATAGGGCTGCCCAGCCTTTCCCAATCAGTCTCCCCACCCAGCCAACCATCACCCTCAATCTTCCCTACCTATCAGCACTTCAGTCACTCCATTCCCAGCCAGATTCCTTCCTTCACCACGTTTTCTCACCCTGAGGGATTCTTTTACAACTCCTCCCTTTCCGATCACTATTCTGCCATCACCAAGTATTTTTTCCTCAGTCCACAACACGACCTTACTTCCTGCTTCCCACCACCCTCCTGCCTTAAAATCAACCACATCCACCTCTGGCGCCCCCAATCTATAATAGCTGAGCCAGGTCCCCTGAAGGTGAACTACCCAATCAGAGGTTCATTACTATTTTGGTCACTCTACTACCCCTCCAAGATCTGCTCTCCTGTACCACTTCACCTTCTACCAGTGCCTCACCTACACCACCCTCCCCCTGGGTGTGACCAGACTCCATGTCAGCTTAGACTAAAATGAGTCCCTCTCTCCTCTAATTTTCTGCCTAGATTCCTGACTCTGGATCCATGACCACTAATTAGGGCCTAAACTCTCGTCTCTAGGTCATGATATGGTTCCCACTCTCTATTTCTAATACTGGCCACAGAGACCCTATGCAGATCTGTTAAATTCAGCATCCAGAACTCTTCATAACCAGACTCACAGGCCTCCTCCAATCTCTTCTCAAAACTCTCTAGATCTCACCATGCTTTTGTATCCACACCTATAAGCTCTTCCTGGAACTCTCTGGGTTCTTTTCATACTTCTGTAGCTCCCTCTGCCTTAATTTTGCTCTCCCCACTGTTTTCATCCTTGAAATCGTGAAATCTTAAAATCTTGACTTAATTTCACTATACCTCTCTGGAGAACCTCCTGATTTGCCCTCCAATGACTTCCCATTTTACTGCCCTTATCACATTGTATTTTAATAAATTATTTACAGATCTTCTAGCTCATACACTAATATGTGAGCTTAAGAGCCTGGACTATGTCCTATTTACCTTTATCCCTGGTGTTCCACAGTACCAGGACTGTGGAAGCAAAAACAAGAACTATTCACAGCATTGAACCATGAGAAACCCTGCTAAAGGATTTCAGCGAGGTCTGCACAGCTGTGTAACACCGCTTCTGGAACTCTTCCCAACCCATACACTTTTCTCCTTAAATACCAATATGACCTCTGCTCTTCTGCTCTTAGCCTATTATTCTGCCTCCTACTTTGATCAGCAAATAAAAGATGACGTCAATTCCCTAACCTTCCCCTCCATACACCTCACAACTCCACTGGTACAAATCATTTTCTCCATTTTCTCCTTGGATCTCCCCTCATTTGCATCAAAGAGGGGAAAAACAAAATTAAAAACTACCTTCCCCTGTCCAGAGTTCATCCTTTCCAGGTGCTCTAACATCCACCACTTTTAGAACTTCGCTCTACTGGTTATGACATTCCTCTCTTTAAAGACAGAGATCACGTCTTAGACCTTCCTGTGTCCCTGGTACCAAATACCAAAAGCACGTATGGTATTGTTGATGGAAGATCTAGATTTAAAACTTCACGGTCTTGTTTAACTCTCTCTTCTTCCTTCAAGACCACAACCACTCACCAAATTCTGCCAAACCTCCCTTACATTTCCATTTTATTAAACAAAAAGTCTTCCTATTCCCACCATTCTAATTCACACATCACATGTGATTTTTGGTAGACGCCTCGGGACTCTTTTCCTGACATTTTCTCCTAGCTCCAATTCACCTAGCACATGAATACCATACATCACTCCACTCTCAGATCTAAGAACTGCCAATGGCTTCTCATTGCCTGAAAGACCACAACTTCTTCCTAACCCAACTTCTATTCTGACAGCATTCTTCTCTGGCCAAATCTTTCCTGCCTTACTACCAACTGTTCCACTGCCTTCCAATCTCCTGCTCTGAATAGTCCATGCTATTCCCTGAGAAAAAGAATAAAGCTCTCCCACTCCTTTGCTACCCAAGTTTTACCCAACTCTCAAGGTTCATGTTTTTGATCCTACTGCTGATTTGGCTTTTAGAGGACAAAATTTATATTTTATCTTCTGACCAGATGCCTAAGGAAAAAGATCAAGACTCAATTTTTTGCAACTCCCCAGATCTTGACACAGGTTTAACCCTTAATAAGAGCTCAATTAGCCTGGGCTAATTAGCTATCTCAGGAGTGAAGGGAGAAGGGTGTAGGCTAAGTCTCACCTAGGGTATCAGAGCGACGGAGGGCAGGCCCTGCTGCAGGGCCCTCAGTCCAGTCCAACTTGCCACGGGCAATGAGGTACTTCTTGGCTTTGGACAGCAGTGCTGGGAAGTCCTCCTGGGAGGCCGCAAAGCTCTCAATCTTATTCTTCACAGAACCCAGCACCTACAAAGCACAACTTCATGACATTTCTGAGTGACTCAAGGCTGATACAGTCCTTTCTGATCCCACTAGGCCTGTTCCCAGCCCCCCAGGGTCACTCTAGCTGGGGGCCTGGCCCATCATGGAGCCTGGACGCACCCATGCATGCATGCATCGCACACCTGCAGCAGGGACTTGACACTGGGCTGGAAGACCATGTTGGTGTTGAGCAGGAAAGAGCGGAGCAGGGGCTGGGGATGACAGGCCAGCTGGGCCACCAGCCCCGTCAGCAGGAAGTTGACATAGACGGAGTTCTGCAGCATGTTCTCGAGTTTGGCAAAGAGCACAGCCATGAAGGGGCCTGGGAAGGGGTGGCACAAGGATACAAGGCCTGAACACAAGGCACACGGCACACATTCCTCCCAAAAACAAGAGACCCCGCTCCCACTAGATGAAAATCATGTTTAATCAGTCTCTGGGGATGTTTAAATATCCATGACCACATACTCTGGAAGAGATAAGATAGTAAACACCACATGGACACAAAAAAAGTCCAGATGCCAGTTTTACACACTGTCAAGCTGAAGAGCGAGATCATAGGCTCTGGAGTCAGACAGACATGGTTTCAAAGTTCAGTTTTACTCTTTATTAATTAAGATATTGGAGAAATCAAAACTCTCCAAGCTTAAGTTTCCTAAAATCATAAAATATATTCACTTTATAAGGTTTTTATGAGAATCTGAGATATTGTTATAAAGCATTTAGCCCAAGATCTAGCAAAGTCAAAGTATTCAATAACTATGTGCTCCAAATATTCCACAATAAATTTCACTCAAGAGGCACAACAGAATAAAGAACAAGTGAGGAAGTGACTGGGACCAAAAGAACAATCAGGCTCACACCCTACAAAGGGTATCACTAGACCTGGGTCAGAAAGCAAGCAAGAAGAAAGTGTAGCAAAGGCAAAGAGGGTGACTATATGGGCCAGTTCCAAGTTAGGGGACACATCTTTGGAGGACCAGAGAAGAAATGAGCTCTGTTTTTCAAGACTTGGAAACTAAGAAGATGGAATAAAATATGTAGAATGAAGAGCTTAATTTAGAGCCAGAGAATACAGATTCAGGACAGACTCTCTGGGGGGGATAACAGAAGGGACTAGAGCAATCCACTGAGAGATATGGTTTCAACTAAGCCAGATCAGGAGCAGTAAGACTCTAGAACTATCAGTCTGTCTAGTCAAGATTTATAAAGGAAAATGATGTACCTAAGAACTACACCGTGAACTGAGAAGACAGGACAACAGTGAAGGACAGTGAATCTTGAAAGTGAACATTTTCCAGATGCACAAGACTAGCCTTAGCTCCAGAACAATTCTAGCTTGACGGGATCCTAAGACAACCCTCAGCTTTGTCCTGCTGCTTCTCTCGTTTCCTAAGAGTTTCTCACAACAATAAATTCAAAATTACTTCAATGAGTTTATATAGAATAAGGACAGAGCTTCAAGAATGTGGTAAAACTTGCACTCTACTTTCTAATAGTATTGAGGAGGGAAAAGCAGAGCAAAGACTAAAGAAATGGAAAGACACATTCTCTGTTATCTGCACGGATAAGCTGTCAGGACTCCAGAGCAGAAGCCCTGGTGCTGCTCATCAAGATGGCAGCATATCCCATGCCTGGTTAGGGCATGTACTGATCAAGGCAAGACAACCTGATGACAAACAACAGGAAAATGGCTGGTGGCTTTAGCCAACTTAAATCTGCCAAACACCCAAAAGATGATAAACCTAGAATAAAGCTACCACTTGCTAAGTTTTCAGTATGTGCCAGCATCATAGAAAGTAACTTACATGCATCAATGACATAGATGGGGTTCTAACTCCAGAGAGTCTAACCCAGAGCCTGAGGTCTTAGCCCTAGCCACTACTCTGCCTCCCAGAGCAGCAGGGTTTTTTTGGAGCAAGGATAGAAGCCAGGTGAGGGCTGGCTGGGTAGAGTTGGCTCTCTAACAAAAACAAATAGGAGTTAGGCCAGCCACTCAAGTCAGGTCTGCTCCAGGGGTATCCTGAAGAATCCAGAGAACTCCACCAGGGAGTTCAGGGCCATGAGCTGTCATCTGTCCTAAAGAAGTATTGCATTCTATTTCATTCTGCTTTAGTCCTCACTACTAATCACAAGTCTTAAAGTCTTACAGGGCAGTCATTACAACCAATAAAATACAAAAACAGGGAACAGGAGAAACATGAAACTGATTTCTTCTCTGGAAAGTGGAAGAAAGAAGGCTGGGGAAAAAGAAAGTCAGGGCTGAGTAGGGAGATATACCAGAAGAGCTAACCTGAACCAGAGAAGAGCTGACAGGAAACCCGAACGAATAAACTGGTGGGGACAGCATGAAACAGCATGGTTTACACGTGCCTCATACAGGACAGCACATTATGTCTTCCACATGGTTCAGATACATTGTTGGGATTCACCAGGAAGCATCCTGATCCCAAATCCCAGGAAATGGCCAGACTAGGGAAGAGGAGGAACATGCACATAGGACAAACATACAAGGCTCAGACATAAGTCAATATTCAAACCAGCACAAGCATGGAAGATATACACAGACACAGACACAAGTATGACATTATATGTATCTGGAAGGGACCAAAGCAAAATGGATGAGGAGCTAGGCAAGTACACAGGAATGACAGGGCCAGAGAGTCTCAGGAGACCAGCACAAACATGTTGGAACATGCAAAGAATACACAAAGGAGGAGGCCTAGGCTCAGTAGCTTACCAGTGAAGGGTTGGCTTGGCAGCTGGTTGAGAGTCCGCAAAGGGCTGCTGAGGAAGGGGCCAGGGGGCTCAGGGGGACAGGTGAAGCTCTCGTAGGCCTCCTCCTCCTCAAGAGGTAGTGGAGGTTCTAGGGAGGGTTCTGAGCCGGCCCCCCCATTGCTCAAAGCCACCTCCAGCTCCCGGAGCTCCTGCCCAAAACCCTCTAGTCCTGCCATGCCCTCGGAGGTGCCCTCTAGTAGTTCCCCAGCTCCCTCCTGAGGTACCCGGCGAACCTTCTTGGCCCCCTCAGGCCATGGTCCTGGCACCCCATTGAGCTGGGGAGGAGGCAGGTGGCTGGGGCCCTCCCCTGTACCCCCGGCCAATCCCCCACTCCCCAGCTCTTCCTCCTCTCCTTCCCCCACATTGTCCCTGCCCTCCTCAGGCAGTAGGCTGCGTTTCTTAGTCCGGGAGCCAACAGGAGTGGGCTCAGGAGGCGGTCGCTCGCCATCATAGGGGGCAGACCAGGTACGGCAGGCTCGGACACAGCGGTCTACACCACAGCGCGCCTCACGCAGATACTCCAGGTAATTGTCTTCCAGCTCACCAGGCTCCTCTGCAGGGCTGGGCCGTCGGCTAGGGCTAGAGGCTGGGGATGCAGCAAGCCCTGGTGAGCAGGGGGCTGGGGCTGGTGACTCAGAGCCACCCAGGCTCTGCTGTCGCAGGAAGAGGGCCAGACGGGACGGTGTGGAGGGCCGGGGCACTGTGACCACAGAAGAGGAGTCAACACTTGGACTTCCAGGGCCTGCAGAGGGGAAAAAAACAGAAGGGGAATCAAAGAAACAGAGGGTCAGGAGGAAGAGTAAGATATCTAGAAGACTGCTGAAGAGGCATAAATGTGAGGCCTATTCGGAGAGCTAACTCTCCACCCTCCAAATTCAGCTTTTCCTCATTCACCACAACCTCACCACCACCGCCGCCGCCGCCACCATCAACGAAACAATGGCAAAAGGAAACATACAGGATGGGAGTGTGGACGAGGAACAGCTTTACTCAGAAGCTCTATGTCTCTTTTGGAGTTAAGGATCCACCCTGCAAACCCCTCATCGATCTCCCCATTGGTGAAATGCCTCCCCTCACCCTAGCCCCACCTTCTCACTGCAAGCTCCAAGACCCAGGCCATACCCATGTCCTCCCTGCTAGGCCCACCTCGTGCCCACGAGGCATGTTCTGGGCGGGGTGGGCTGGGGGCATGGTGCCGACAACAGCGTGGGATGAGAGAGAGAAACTTGTCGGCTGCTCGTCCGTATAGGTCCACATCACGCACAGCTGGCTTCTGGCTCAGCATCACGTGATTACATGGGACAAGATACCTGCAAAAGACAAAAGAAAAGGGACACAGGATAGATTAGGAAGGAAGAACAGGATCTGAGAGAACATCAGGCCAATGGAGCTATAGGAAACACACAAGCAACCCCAATACAACCCAGGCACCAGCAACGCACAAGACCCTGAGGGTCCTGAGGGTTTAGGATCGGCCATCCCTCAGCCCTGCCCCCACAGGTACCTGAGAACCAGCTGCAGCAGAACATCCTCACAGCTGAGGTTCAGTAGGGTCCTGAAGAGACTCAGAGAGACCATGCAGAGCTGGGGGGTAGGGGAGGAGGGAGGGAGTCACCATAAGAGCTCATTACCCTCCAAGATATTAATCAAACGGGAACCCAGCCCAGCCCCAACAAGCACTCTCGGGGTAGAATGTGCACAGGACCTGGCACATAGTACATTCACAATAAAATAAATGATCGCATGATCTTTGTGGACAAGACTTCACTACACACAGGTAGAAATAAACTATGCCAGATTCAATGTATTCCTGTGGCCCAGACACGTCAGCAGACTTCTGGCGATAAATACATCTGTCAGCAAAGAATGCAGCAATACTTAAATGGAATGCATACCATGAAAAGACATGCCAGGAAGTACCTGGATGACAAAGTGAATGATTAACAGGAGATAACAGCAATATAACTAAGTAAATGTCTGTTAGCAGGAACAGTAGCAGCACAGGAACTGAATGCCTATCAACAAGAAACCCAAAAGAACCTGGAAGCATCCCAGCTGGGAAGTGGGTAGAGTTGAGTCACCTCCTCAATATCAACGTGTCTCTTAGAAGGTAAAAGAAAGGGTCAAGGGCAGCTGGCAGGAAAAGGAAAAAGTAGGTGTGTACGGAGCAGAGGAAACCTTTTGTTTTAGAAAAGTAAGAAGGGCAATTCTGTCTCTAGCTAGGCTAAGAAAACGGACACACATACACTCACCCTGGCTCCTCGGAACCCCTGCAGCACTTTCTCTAACTTCCCTTACAGCAAGCATGTCAGATGCCCAGAGCTCTCTAAAGACAGTGCTGGGGTCTTAATCTGGGGCACAACCTGCATGGTCTAGGTGGTCATCATTTGCTAAATGACCGTGAGAGAATAAAAGTCAACCAGAATGGGAAAAAAATGAGATGGCAGTTCACATTTTAGACAGCACAGATGTTCACAAGTTTTGCCCTAAATGACCTTTTTAACTAGTGATAATAGCATTCAGACTCACTGAAAAGTTGTATAGTAGTTAGAAAAATTAGCCCCCAAAGACTTACAGGTCTTAATCTCCAAACCTGTAAATATTTTACCTTATATGGCTGAAGGGATTTTGCAGATAACTATAAATAAGGCTTATGGATTTAAGACGGGGAGATTATCCTAGAGTATCCAGGTAAGCCCCCAATCAAATCAAATGAGTCCTCAAAAGCAGATAACCTCTTCCAGCTAGATAAAAAAGGACGAGATATTTTAAGCATAAGAAACTCAAATCCGCCATCAATGGCTTTGAAGATGGATGAAGCAGGCCTCAAGTCAAGGACTTTGGTTGGTCTTTAGAAGTTAGAAACGGTCCTCCACTGACAGCCAACAAAAGACGAATCTCAGTCCTAAAACTACCTGAAAAAAATTCTGCCAACAACCTAAAGCAAGCAAGGAAATGAATCCTCTACTAGAGGCTCCAGAAACAGCACCACCAATACTTGGATTCTACAGAATCATAAAATGCTAAATGTGTTTTGTTTTAAACCACTCCTTGGTTATTTGCTATAACAGCAATAGGAAACTACAGACAGCCAGGCGTACAGAATGGCTAGCCAGCACGATTCACTGCAAGTCACAAAAGGCAAAGAATTTACAAAGTCAGGCCAACAGAATGAAGTTTGAAAGTGTCAGATGGTAAAAAGAAAAACATCCACATGTTTAACATACGCATCCTGAAATCAGAAGAGATCTGGTTCCTCCAAGAACCAGGAAGCAAGAAGAAATACTTCCCAAAACATGAAAAGCTACTGAGACCATGGGACCAAGTAAGAAACTAATACAAAAAGCTAAAAACTAAAGTCAATGAAGGAGAATCAAAGTTAGGATAAAATTAAGGAAAAAGTAAGACCGAAAGAGCCCAGCGCAAGAAAAAAGAAAAAAAAAAAAAAAAAAACTCAACCTCAAGAAGGAAATCAGTTGCCCTAAAAGATAAATAGAAAAATCACAGAGTCAGATAGATTAAGACCATGGTCTAATTTCAGTATAACGAGAAATAAAACTTTTCTGATATCTTTGTAAAATCAGAGTTTGAACATTTATTTCCTAATGATCTGTAGTGTACCATTCTTAACCCAAGGCATGCATCATGATTACTTTCATTTTTAAAATACACCTCCCCTGGGCCTACTCCAAAGATTGTAATTCAAGATATCGAAAGCAGAGCTTAGAATCTGCTGTAGTTATTATCATTTTCAAATTCCAAAGTGTATACATGATTCAGAAACAGTGGCCTAATCATAGTCTAGAATAGCTCCTATATACTCTTTATTGTTCAGAAATCTCACCTATATAAAACATAGCTATCTGGGAATGTCACCTACTTGGACCCTACTAACAAGTACCTTAATTATCTAGAATAGTTTTCTAGAATACTTAATGATCGAAGAAATATTCTAAGAACAATAACCCAGGAAACTTTTTAATAAAAGGAAACAAAAATGGTTTTGGAACCAAAATAAATGCCCTAAAGTCTATGGTTAAACTAATGTTTTATTCCCCCAGCAAGTCTTCAGGTCTTCATTACTTGGAAATTATTTCTTCTTAGTTTATCCACATTTCTATTGGTTAAAATAACCAATAACACCATGGTCTATATGCCATGTATGATGCAAACCTTACCTATTTGCATCTCATTCCTTCTCCCCTTTGTCCACTACCCCTCATCACACTAGTTTCACATTTCCCTAATAACACTCTTCCCCTTTTAATGTCCTTTCCATGTTGCTCCCTCCATTTAGACCTTCTACTTTCAGGCTAGACTAACTCCCTGATTACCTTTAGGTTTCAGATCTCAGGTTTCAGCTCAATGCCACCTCCTCAGAGAGGGTTTTCTGACCACCTTATTATTTCTTAGTTTGGTGTTTTCCTAACAATGATCAGAATTTTCAGTTATCTGTTTACTTGTCCACCTCTTGTTGAAAATAAAAGTTCCATAAAGTTAACAACATGTCTCCCTTGACTATCATGATGTTCCCAGTACCAGCAAACAGTATGGCACATAGTGAACATTCAACAGGATGTTCAGGTGAAGGGAACATAAGGTAGGTGGGTGGATGGCTGACCCAAGGTATAGCAGTTCAAATGCAGCAGATCCAAAGAGGGGGAAAGGTAAGCATACCAGCAGCAGCTGGATTATCTCCTAAAGCAGAAACAAAACCTAAAAAAGTGATCTGGAGTCATTGTAGCAGGCCACAAAACGACACACAACTGAAAAGAATCCCGGGCCAATGCAACATTGCAAGCATAGGACCTGGGCAAAACCTACAGTCATGATGAGCAGCCAAAGTCATCCAGAAGAGGCAACTGCTTTAGAGTCAAATATTACAAAACAGAAAAGTATATTAAAATCCGGACCCAAAATAGTTAAAAATTTAATGTTCGAGAGTAAAGAGCACCTAACTTTGAAGTTACTGCTGAAAGAAGGGCAGGAATACCCTTCGAGAACAAAGGCCAGAGAAGATGGCTCACCCAGGTAAGCCAGGACAGAGGTAGGGGCCATACCCGGGAGTTGCTGCCAATACGGGCAACAAGGGTGTCAAGGATGGTGTTGGTGTCATGTCGGTGTAACAGCAGGAACCGCAGGAAGGTACGGAGCAAAGCTGGTTCTGAGATGCTCCGTAGGAAAAGTTCCAGATAGGCAGTACTGGCAATCATCTCCTCCACAGAGGTCTGGGTGAACAGAAGGGAAAGATTGGAAGTTGATAGCTTCCCTGCACAAACACTTAAGTCATCTTCCCTGAGCTCTAAGGAGAAACCAGGAGCAGGCAGGGGAAAAGGGAGGTATAGCCAGCCCACTGCCTCCTACACTAGTCTAGACCTTAAGGTCACCACCACTCAGCCCAGCCCCTAATGTGCCTTGCTACCTACCTATGACTCACCTTGTGCAGGGCAGGGCCCATGACAGGCACCAGAAACCCATTATGGATATAATCAACCAGCTGCTTCTGCACCAGAGGGTGAGCCACCTGTAGGGTGCGAGAGAGGGAGGATTGTGAAGACGACCACCGTCTACAAGGGAACAGAACGTTACTGTACACGTAGACACCGCAGCCCCTAAACGGCAGAACAGCAGAAATCTGGGGAATACACCCCCCACCCCATCTCCCCAAAATGACCAAGGGCCAGACCTCCTGGGATCCCCAGTCCCACCTGAATGACTGCATTGCAGAACTCTAGGGAACTCATGAAGAGCGCAAGGGCTGGCACTCCCAGCCAGTCCTCCCGTCGCAGGCAGTGCCAATCATCCCCTGGAACCTCAATCTTTCGGGGCAGTGAGGAGTATAGGGCACTCAGCCCTGTGGCCAGCACCTAGGGGCCATCCCCAAGGACAGGTTACCAAAAGATTAAACACTATAGAAAAGGCAAACAGGGGAACTATTAACCCAGTTTTGATGGGAGCAAAGGAAAGAGCTATTACCAGAGCAGCTCAACAAGCCAGGACATCACCTGGGAACACTGGTCCATGGAGACCATTAACATCTGCCCTGTTTCATGCCCCACCCCCAGCTCCTAGTGGTGCTTTCAAAACCAGGGGGCTATTTTCTAAAGGGGAGGGCCCTGGTACATAGTCTTTCCATATCTCCTGGATAGGAAGGTGCTGTCCAACATCTACACACTATACCCTACACCCCCCATCCCAGGAGGTGCTGACCGGGCAGAAGTAAGAGTGATCTGCAATGTAGCGGCCCACAGTGGGGCTCCCAGCTGACAGAGCCATGAGCAGAAGTAGGGCATCACGGGCCTGCTGGCCCAGGGTGCCCTCTCGATGGACGAAGGGGACAAGACGAGAAAAGAGGAGAAGACGAGGAGCAGCTCCAGGTTCAGGAGGCGGCTGTAGGAAGAATTCGAGCAGTGAAGGCTCACGGGCCAGACACACACACAGCTGGCTGAGAAGCAGCACCAGGCCTTCATCCAGTGCCGGACTACTGGGCACAGGGCGGCCACAGGCATCCAGCAAGGTCAGCAGAGCCTCACGAACTGGACCATGCCGCAGCAATGGCTGGCGAGCTTCGCTCACTAACATCTCAAATAGTTTCAGCTGCTCAGCCCGTCGTTCCTCAACCCCATCCCCAAGTTCATCCCATTGAAGCTGCCAGGTCAACACACGGGTTAGCAGATCCTCGCATAGAGCAAATTCCAGCAGGGGCCCAGGGGCCGCAGGGGCAGAGGGAACAGCACGATCCTCTGCCAGCAGTGTCAACATCTGATAAGTGTGGTTGCGCACAGCACTGAGATCATCTGCTGCCCGAAGGCCTTGTCGCTCAAGTATTCGCACCACCTGGAGAAAAATAGAAGACAGGAGGAATATAAGATGATATGGTAAGAGAATGCAGATTAGGACTCAGGCAGTCAGGAGGCTTTACCCTATGGCATAATGCCTACCTGAGACCAGTGATTCTTGAAAACCATGAGGCAGGTCTCAGGGTCAGCCATGACAGGGGTCTGTAGACTGGTCCCTTGAGGGACACGATGCCCAGGGCCCCGGGAGGCCAGTCTGCTCAGCCAGTTCATCCTCTCCATGAGGCAGGCTGGGCAAGGCCAGCAGCCAGAGAGTCACACTCTGAGAACTTGTCAGCCAGAGGCTTTCTCCACCTGTGTCTCTAGTTTGCTTCATCCGGTCTGTAGAAACCAGTAGCTGGCCATGAAGCCAGAAGACACACTAGGCTGAAGTAGCAAGTCCAGAGGACACCATCCAGTCCAGACTTGCAAATCTAATTCAAAGGAAAAAAATAGAAGAGATTACAGATATTTATCTCTCTACTCCCCAGCAGGAAGAACTCTGAACCACCACTCCATGACTACAGTTAGCACCTAAACCTTAGCATTTCTAAACAGAACTCATTTCTACCACCAATGTTACCCCAGAGAACATTTTCCATGATAATACCAACATTCACCTATATGCTGAGCCCAAACCAGGACATCAGATTTATTATTTTTTCTAACTTCCAATATCGAGTTCATCAGTAAACATGTCTCACTATTACAATAGCTTTTAATCAGGTCTCCTTGCTTTCAATCATACCCCGAGAGTCTATTCTCCACACAGCAACCAAAATTATATTTTTAAAACCTAAATTATATTTCCTTTCTCTGCTGAGTATCCCCAATGATTTCCTATCACACCAGTAGTAATTCAAATCCTTACCTTGGCCTAGAGGACCCTATATTATCTAATCAATACAACTTCTGCCATCCTCCTGCTCACTCTCACTTTACTCACGCAGACCTTCTTAAACACCTTCTGTTCCCTCCACCTGCCACACACTCCACCTGGTCTTCACATTGCTCACATCACTCAGTTCTTTTCGAATGCCATCTCCTCTGAAAGGCCTGACTCAACAGAGTCATCTAAATAGCACCTCTTCCCACCTTTACGCTTTAGCTTCCTAATCCTAACTTCTTCTTAGTAGTTTTCACTAGCTGAAATTTCTTGGTCTATCTTCCACACTAGGTTATAAGTTCATGAAGGGCAGGGTTTGTCTGTCTTATTTATGAGTATCCTCAGTAACTAGAGAAGTGCTTTAAGACTCAATGTTTGTTGAATGTATGAAAGCTTAAGTGAATAAATGAATGAATGAATAAATGAACAAATGAATAAATAATCAGGAAACTCAGTCTTGATCTGACTCCAGCCCTCTGGGACTACTGAGGGAGAATTTTTTTTTTCTTCTTATCACAAGTCCTTACTTAGAAGCCTATCTAGCAGTAATGGGCAAACAGACCTTTAGATGTGACGAAACTTGTCTGGTGTTTTTTAAAGGAAAGATGCAAGTAGAAATGAAAGTGAGCAGAGGCAGGCAGGAAGAAAGAAGAGGAAGAAGACTTTTATATTTTATTTAGTCATTCAGCTTTGTTGTTCTCCCTAGCCCAGGTCTCAAATGCAGGTCCTTGGGACATATATGGACATATATGGACTACACCAGCCGGAGGCAGCACACTTAACCACTAGGCCATCAGGGTGCACCTGAATACTCTTTTTTTCTTTCTCTCTTCCCTTCCTCCCTTTGTTCTTCTTTCTTTTTCTTGGGAGGGGAGGGGCCAGGAATATGCTCAGTACATTTTTTATAGTAATATTTATTATTTCTCTTGTTCACAATGCTATATTCATTTTAGGATACTGAAGTAGCATCTCAGCCTGTATTTCACATCACACCCACCACCAGAGTTCCAGTGTACATACTCTTAGAAGTAGAAATCCAGAGCCAATCAAAAGAACAATTTTCATTTTAGTAAAGACTACGTGGACAGATTCCTATATGCACACATCTATCCCCATTCCTATCAAATACACCCAACATTCCTGGGAACATGACATGACACTCTCACTAGAGAAAGTGAAAAAGTACCAAAAAGTTGTCAGCCTAGGCCTTGGATCAGGTGCTTCTCCATCACACTCATCATCGCCTCATTAGCATTGTCTCTCAAAAGTTTACAAACTTCAAAAGCAAGGTGTAATTCAAGTATCCTTTCTCTTTATCAAAGAGGGCTGATGGAACCCAGAGACCTGGCAACATTCTGCACCTTGCCCTCAAGTTATGTTAACCACCATCCTCTTTCACCCAAATACTCTCTCACCATTACTAGCTTGCAACTAAAGGAAAGTAGCAACTATGCTTAAGGAAACCTTCTGTCAAACAGAAGACAGTCTTATAATAAGAAGGCCCAATTCAAATAGCAGGCAAGACTCACCCATGGATTAAATCAGTGTACATCCATTGTGAAAAAGTACTGGGCACCATGCTAATAAGTGGTAATATGAAGATGGATTAAAAATAGAAAGGGTAACCATAAACAAAAACTTCAATAAATAGTATAAACAGAGATATTTACAAAAGCAAAAGGTGGTATGAGAAAAAACAACTACTTCTGCCTGAGAGGCTATAAGAGGACTCAAAAAAAGAGGTTATATCTTTAACAATGACATACTAGTCACAGAGGGAGCAGAGAAAGACCTTCAAATTAAAAACATGTACAAAAATATGGCAATGTGAAAGAGCATGACAAATTTGAATAAGAGTTGTAAGTTCAATGTGGCTTCATCATAGACTATTTAGAGAAGATACAAGATTGAGCTGAAGGGTAAAAATGAGTGGAAGTATAAAAGTCACTAAATATGCTAAGGAGCTGGGTTTTCTCTATAGACATTGGTGACAAAGGAAGTTATAAAACAGGAAATCACAAAAACTGAGTTGCCTTTAAAAATAGGTCAAATTCAATGGAATTCCATGCGGCTGAGAAAAAAAAAATGAAATTGTCCTCTTTGCAACAACATGGATAGAATTGGAGAGGATCATGTTAAGAGAAATAAACAAGAAAAAGTACCCAATGGTTTCACTCTTAAGTGGAATATAATAAAACAAATGCAAAGGAAAAATATTCACAGGACACAAAACAGTTACTACAGGACGGCAGGAGCAGGGACCGAAGTGGTAATAGGGCACTCAAATGCCGGTGGTGGGTGTAGAGTAAAAACAGAATGACGTTCAATTTCAGTATTTTAAAATGCATATAACAATGTAAACAAAAGAAATAATAAAATTATATTGAAGTGTATAAAGTGAAGCAGAAAGATAGTGGACAATTTGTAAGAAATTGTTTCAACGGTTCATTAAAAAAAGATAGTATGGATTAAGATTATAAAACTAAGGTTAGAAAAGATAAATTTGAGAATCACCTCTATCTGACCATGCCCCATCCGATACTAAAATTATTTATTTCTGTAATTATTGCTGTCCATAATAGCATGTTCCTTGACAAAGGGACCATATCATTCATTCATTCTTTGAAATCCCAGTGCCCAATAGTACCTGATATTCAAAAATACTTGTGAACTGAATGCTGAATTTCATAATTATAATAATTAACATATATTGAGACTACTAAGTCTAAGCACTAACTTTAGTAACTGACTTAAACCTCATAAAAGCCCTGATATATCATTATCTCTTTACACATGAGTAAATCCAAATCTACAAAGATTAAATAAACTGCCAGAGGTAACCAGATACTAAGTGGCAGGACTGGGATATAAATGCAGATAATCTGCCTCCAGGTTTAACTGAATCACAAAGTAGAAGCAGCAACACTTGGGAAAGGAATGGAGGATATGAGAAGACCCTAAGACAAAGTGTAGGAGATTCAGTAAAAGATAGTGTCACTAACAGACTAGGAACACATAGCAAAGGGAATTATTTTAGAAAAAGGATGAATACAGTTTTGGACATGTAAAGTTTTGAGACCTATAGGCTATAGGTCAAATGTGAAATCAAAACTAGAGATAAAATCCAGGAGTCATCAGTTTATAAAAAGTAGATGAAGCTATGGAAGCGAACAGAATACGATCAGCAGATCATGAAAGGAGCCAAGGGAGACATCCCAGGGAATATCAATATTTAGGAAAACAAAGCAGAAGAAATCTTTAAAGAAGACTGTGAAGGTAGTCAGAATTGGAAGGAAAAGTTCAAGAAATAATTACAATCTAATCTAGAAATTAAGACAAAAGTTTCAAGAAACTTAAGATTACCCATAGTGTATAGTCTACAGAGATTAAAAGTACAACAAAGAGTGAAAACAGTCCAGTAGTTTTAACAGTCAAGTTTTAGATAAACTTAGGAAAGCCGTTGGTTGAAGAATGACTAAGAGTCAAAGTATAAGAGAGAATTTCAGGAAATTAAGTAATATGGGGAAGGATAAAAATAAGACAATAGCTGAGAGGTGAGAGTCCAGAGAAACAGTTTGCATTGGTTTGGTTTAGTTTTAGGATGGGGCATCTCCAAGATGTGTGTCCAGTGAGGAAAAGAATTCTGAAGAAAGTAATCAGTTACGGAATAAAAAAAAAAAGGGGGGGGGGATAACTGTCAGAAAAATCAGGTATAGGATTAGCTGTGAAAAAGAGATAGAACACTTTCTCTGAGAAAGGAGAGAGCAGTAATAAAGGATAAATGATGCCACTTCAGGTAAACCTGAAAGAGGGAAGCTAATGTCTACCACTGCCCCCAAGTCTTCCCACTTTCACACCCCTAAGAGCAGGGTTGGGGAGAGTAGAAGGGCCGAGGTGGTGATAAAGTCACAGAACGGATGCTGTGTTTCACAGATCCTTTCCTATACACCACCCAACAGTCACACAAACTGGCAGCTATCAGAAGCAAGGAAGCACTGAAAAAGGTACTGAGCCACCTGTCCCGTACTTAAAGTCCCAATGGGCATGGTCAAAGCCAACAGGTGAGAATACTGGTGAGAAGTCTCACCTGTTACTAGATTCTCTGTTAGCCATTTAATTTCTTTAAACTCTGCCCATACTTTTGCAAATACAGTCCCGTTTACTACTCTATTAACTCTCCCGCAACCCACTTTGTGCCATCCGCTACCTGCAAGAACTCTGACTGATACAAGAATATTACTCTTTACAGAGCATTTTCTTGATCAAATCTCATTTGAGAACTGCCAACAAATAGAGGCCCTAAGGTCAAGCAAAAGTAACAAAAAATAGTAAGTAAAACATGAGCTCTGGAATCCTTCAAATAAAAGTCTGAATCTCAGTCCACCATTTTCCAGCTGTATGACCATCCTATAATAAAACACTTCATACATCTGAGCCTCAGTTTCTTCATCTATAAATTCCTGATGAAGTAAGTATTGTTACTACAAAATAATCTATGCAGCACTCCATGCATAAAGCAGGTGATCTGTAAATGATATTTTCCTTTCCCTCTTCCCTCTCCTAATCCATTTTGCCCACAATGGCTTCATCTCTGACTGAGATATCGAACCTGCTCTGATAGGTCCGTCCTCACCACCACGCAGATACCCTGGTGAGCTGAAAAAGGTTAAGTACCCAGTCTCAGCAAAGTAAAGCTTACTTAACATGCCCAAAACTAAACTGCCTCTAGCTCTCAGAACTCAAACCCAAACATTTACCAACTGCTCCTATTTTGCAATACACCTGGGCACGCAGTTCTGCTCCACTACCTGACCAAGAGCACTGCTCGAGACCCAAGGGGGACTGGCCTTCAGAACCTCTCCTCATTTCCCGCCTCCACCCACCCCACATCTTTTCAAAGACCTCAAAGAGTAGTGCTAGAATCAGTGTCTTGGAACAAGAAAGCCAACACTTAATCAGAGCCCTATACACATACTGTAAAAACATAAAAGGAGGTGACACCTCAGTGTTCCTGTAACTTAGAGGCTCTCACTCCCTATTAACCCTACAAAGCTCAGAACAAGACGAAGAACAGAATCCACTCTATTACTGTGACGTTTCCTCCCAGAGAAAAATCAAGGGAAGGAAAAAAAAGTAAAATCTTCCCAGATTTGCCTTCAATCTCAATCACAGAGAAAAATGGGGAAGAAGCTGATCTTTCAGACTCACAAATGGTCAAGGTCAGGTACTCACCTTAGGGCCCTAAATGCAGCCTTGTTACACATACACTCCAAAGGTATCCTCCAACTTGAGAACAAAGACACAGAAAGGAAGGGTTCAGCCTCACTAATGAAACTTTGCCCTGGGTGAGGCAAAGAGGGAGGGACCAGGGGGCAGGGATACACCTGCAACACCTAGAGCAACAGGAGGAGATCAAAATGACTTCTAAGATCAGGCCAGTGAAGTCCTAAGGCTCCTCTCTCTACAATGGCTCTTCCTAAGCAAGATGACTGATGGCTGATACAAGACATACGGATGGGTTACCTTAAATACTACAAGAAGGAGCTAATGAAAAACTCAAGAGGAATACAAAATGGGAGGGGTGTGAATGAGAACCACCTGGGAGAAGCCTGCCACTCTAGAGCCCAGCTTACACGTACCTTCCTGCTTTTCTACCTCAAGCCTGTATGTGTAAAACAAATGGGATATCCCTGTAGTCTCCACTCACTCCACCCCTTTCCCCAGTATCACCTGTTTTGTGCAGGAAATCATCTCACCTGACTACAGCACAGACCTCATAACTCACAAAGTAACCTATAGCACAGTGACTCCTCACAACGATCACCATGTCGCATCTGGTTATCTCTACCCTACCTGGGTGAGAATGACAAAGAGGTCAAAGTGGAGGTGAGACTGAACTAGAGCCTAAGAAATAAGAAGAGTTCACTGGGTAAAGAAAAGGCACTCCTAGTAAAGGAAGAAGCTACGACAAAGATTTCCAGGCTCAGAAAAGCAATGTTTGTTAGCGAACTGTTAACAATTTACTCGAGTTAGAACACAGAGCAGGGAGTGGCAGGAGAGGAGGCCAGAGAGGTGAGTTGAAGCCAAATGATGCCATATTAATTTGGATGTTGTCCTATGGAACACGAAGAGCCAAAAGTTCTTAAGCTGAGGAGTTACATTATCAGAATTGTATTTTTAGAAAGATCATTCTAGGATGAACTTAAAAAAAGCAAGTTTGAAGGCAGGAGACTGTTAGGAAAAAAAGGAAAAATAGAGAGGTGATGAGGAGAAAGTAAACTAAAGCTTTAATGGTGAAGATGAAGAGACAGAGATAATAGAGAAGAAAACATAGTAAGATTTTAGTGGCTGATTACATGCTGGGGGTGAAGAAGTGGAAAGAAAGATAACACTCAAGTCTTTGCCTGAATTGAGATACAGCATATGGTACATAGGCAGGCTTTTGAACAATGAGTTCTGCTTTGAACATGTTAATTTTGAGGTAACTATGGGGATATATTGTAAATCATTGACTACCTATGATTGGAACATAGGGAAAGACAATGTACAGAGAAGTAATCACATCATTAGAATATATTTTTAATATTTCACCTTCTGTCACTAAACGGAAATTATCTTTCAAGTGTCTATCTCTCCCAACCAGATTGAGAATTCCTTGAGACCTCAGAGGACCTTGCTTAATTATCTGATCAAATAAGATGTGACCATCACATGAGCAAACTACCTGATTATTTGCTGGGTGAATAAAATAATCTATGAATGAATGAATTTGCTCTCCCAGAACTTAGTAGAGGACCAGGCACATAGCAAATGTGTAATTAATAGTTATATACAGTACCCCAAACATGTTTCATCATCATCTTCATCTGTTATACCTAACGTACTACTATTCAATAGTTTAATATAGCAAAGAATAAGCTTATCAAACAAAATGGATTTTCCAAAATAACCAAGAATTTGACATCCTAAAAGTCCTCTGACATGGGACTTAACTCATCCTATTATCATCATGATGTAATTCAGGTGTTATATACATCTAGCTGTCCTTATGTCATTGACACAATAACAAACAGAACTTCATCCCTATGTCACCCTCAAAGCCTCCTTCCTATGGCACCCTCAAAGCCTCCTTAATCTTTTTGAAAAAACAGAATTGCAAATCATGTTTTTGACAGCATAATATTCTCCATCACATCCCTTCCTATATATCACATGCCTTTTAATTCACCTCACCTTCAGTATCTGTTACAAATTTTCCTTCCCCTAGTCACTCTCACTCTCAGGAGACCAAATCTAAAGTCCAGCTTTGCCACTTCATCACTATGTGACCTCTGGCTTCTGAACTTGATTTCTCATCTATAAAACAAGATGTTCTGCCCTGTCTACTTCACAAGGTATCTGTGTAAATCCAGTAAAATCTGAGTGTAGAGCATGAATGCCGTTCAGATGGCACATGATGTATATGAAGGACTGCAATAACACAGAAGACATTACACTAGCAAAAAGCACTTCTGAATATTTTGTAATTATTCCAATTTCGAAAGAAGTTATACGGAATTACTATATAAAAACATACTTCCTCAACACAGCAGCCATACCATCATCACTCTAAAATTCTGGATTTCACAACATTTAAAAATATTTAATGTTTAAAGAGTTTGTTACTTCTCATTTTGGCAAATAATATTTAAACCCATCATCTATTGCCACTATTATTTTATCAGTCGAGAGCACATTAATAGGAGTATTAATCCCAGAACGAATTTATCTTTAGGCTTCACATTGTCTGTCTCCTTCCACCTTAGTGGGGTGAAAACGTTATCATGGACTGGCACTATCCTTGGCCCAGTGTTTAGAAATCATTACTCTAAACCCTGTCATAAGGGTTGCCAGTTCTACCAGTATGAAAATCTTTTTGGCCACCAAAGAGAAGCAACGAAAATACATCATGGGACAGAACAGTTGGTTCAGAGGCTGAAACTGTGGAACAAAATGGGGATTTGGGCTGTTTCTAATTGTCTAGCTAGTAAAGGCCTAACTCTTCCTGAGGTTGAGAAAATGTCTAGGTTCAGTGAGACTGTTAGTAAAAGGGAAATCTGAGTGGTGTAAAAGCAGCAATTATCAATGAATGCCAATCCAGCTTTCCAGAACTTGCAAATTTTTCATGAGCATGTGGATTGACTAAGAAAGCCAGTAGTAAGTCATGGAGGAAGGGATGAACGGCAAAGAAAATCTTTGGGGGTGGTAGTGTCTTAAAAGTGGTAGTTTCACAGAAAAAAACATGCCAAAACTTACCAAACATACACATCTTAAATACAAGTAGTTTATTAACATAAATTCACCTCAATAGCTTTGTTTTGTTTTTTAACATAATAAAATGATACCAAAACCATCCTGTTTGGGCACCTAAATATTATGTTGTATGTGACAACCATGTGACTTCCATGAAAATAGCCCAAAAGTAGTCAGTACAGTACTGACAACTATCAAAGTCCCACAGCTCAGTACAAGATAAGAATAGCTGAGAAGTAAGGTTGTCCTGAAGCAAGTGGAGAAAAAAACAAACATAAGCAATCAGAGCAAAAAAGCCTCCATGAGAGGGCCTATCTTCAAGTTTGTATTCCAAAAAGGAACTTGAGGCAAAGAGGGTTCCCCGTAAGGACTCTGTTGAAGACTGAGACTTAAGAAAAGATTTTAATTATCATAGATATTATTGTCCATGAACCCTTCCTTTTCATTTTGGTCCTCCAAAATTCCTAGAGCCCAGGGGAGCAGAAGAGCCAAGTGTACAACACTTCTCTCCAAGTTGTGCTGCTCGGTCTAGAACTATTACTCTCACTGGGCAGGACAGTGAGAGGCTTCAGAACCAACCTCTCTCATGCAAGTCTCACAACCCTCATTCCTTCCTCCCATTCCCTGCCCTCATTTCCTTACCCAATTCACCATCACCCAACATGCTTTCGCCTTCGTCCTTTACTCTCTCCCTCCCTGTGCAAGCCTTACCCACTCACCCCCACTCTGGTCCCACGGTTGTCCCACATCGCTGCTCTCAGGAGCCCAAACCTCTTAATAAATCACATCCACTGAGTCCCTCTGAAAGCTCCTCCTCCCCTCCTGCAACCCAGCTCCCTGCCAGTTCACTCACCCCTAGACTCACACCCCGTTCCCCTACCTTAGACACACATTCGACCCCTCAGCACATGCCAGCCCCTCACCCTGTCCCCTCACAACCAGTGCAGTCACCAAACCCAGGGCCCTCACTAAGCCCAGTGCTGGCATTCCCCAGCCCCTCATTCCCTCACAGGCCTCTTTGGGCCCGCCGGCCTGTACGTACTGTTCACTCACAGAACCCCGACCCTGACCAGGCCCGAACGCCGCAGCACTACTAGGTGAGTTCAGGCCGCCGCCATGGCTCCTCAGGCGCACTAGCCGCGCCCCGCCCCGCGCCACACGCAACCCGCGCCCCCGCTCACCCCACGTATCCGCCCAGCGACGCACGACTGAGCAGTGGCGTGCCAGCTCATTGGCTGGGCCCGGCCAAAGCCTGAGCGTCGATGCTTGTTTCCTAGCAACGGCCGATTGCAGGGGCGGGGTCACCGTTGGCATTCCAAGCGAGGAGTTCCGCCTCTTCCCGAGGTTCCGCCCCTTCATACTGAAACCCCGCCCTTCCGCAGGATTCGGGTGCGTCGTTGGAGGAAGAACTCTGGGGAGGCGGAGCCCCACGGGCGGGGGTGGAGCCTGAGTAGGAAAGGTCGAATCACAGGGCAGAAGGCAGGACGTAAGAATGGGTGAGACTCTAAGAGGCGGGGAAGCGTAGAAGGCCGGGCTTTGGAAAAAATTGCAGCTGAAAAACTAGTTTGGATGGGGCGGGAGCTGGAGGTGCTTGGAGTGTAAGAGTGGGCGGGGAAGAGGCGGGCTATCCCTACAGTGTAGACCGCTGGTAAGGTAAGGAGGCGGGACCTATGAAAAAGAGAAGCCTGGAGCAGGCTGACCACAAATGAGTAATTTTCCCATCTCCGGGCAGGGCAGTGACTGTTCCTCACTGTTTCTTCAACAACTGCTGCCCAGTGATCCCTTGGACACTGTCTTATTCAATCATTCAAGAAATACGAAATTAAGCGCCTCCGCGTCAGGTGGAATTCTGGATCAGTTAGAACCTGCCTCATACACTTCAGATCGTACCATCAACCCTTTAAGTAGACCATTGTAATGTTAATAAGTGCTACAGGGGAGCAACTCTGAGAATGATCTGTGTCTATAGAGGATGAGGGAAAAGAAGGGTAAAAGGACCTTGGGGAATCCTTCCAGGAGGAGATAATGTCTGAGCTGGCTAGAAAAAACAGCAAGAATAAAATAATGTAAGCCAGAGAAACGGAAGTTTCAGATAAGGTCTGCAGTATAGTTGAAGGTATTGTGCCAATGTTAATTCTCTAGTTTAACCCTTGTTCTAGTTTTGTGAGGTGATAACAGGGAACATGGTAAGGAGTTTACAAGAACTTTCTGTACTATTTTTGCACCTTTTCTGTAAGCCTCTAATTAGTTCAAAATAAAAAGTAGTTAAAAAGAAGTGGACGTTCCAGCCAAAAGTATCAGCACATATACCAAGGCGAGAAAGAATGGACAGTATGTCGAGGTTACTCTGGGAACTACAATCAGTATATCATATCTGGAGCCTAGGGTTCAACCAAAGGAAACATTGTAAGATGAGGAAGAAAACTGGAAGAGAGAGGTCAGGTACTAGAGAACTTTGTAGGCTATGTTAAGGGCTTAGACTTTATCTTTGGTCTAATAGAGAATCTGTAAATGATTTTATACATGGTCAGATTGATAAGGCTCAAATTAGAATCCTAAGGATATAGAGAAACAGATATGTGGACATTAAAAGGTAGATCACCAAGGTTTGATAAATGAATGAGTATGAAAGGAAAATAAGGATTAAAAGGTGGTGCTTATTTTATATAAATTCAAACACAAGAAAAAGCTATTGTATTAGAAGTCATGATAAAAATCATTGACTGGAAAGTGGCAGAGTGAGAGTCTTATTGCCTGTTACATGGGTGTGTTCACTTTGTGAAATTCATTAGGCTATATATGTAGGAAATGTGCTATGTCTGTAATTGTTCTTGTTATTATGTTATGTAACTATCGCAAACTTAGTGCTGTTAAACAATGGCCATTTTATTATGTTCACAGATTATGGCAATTCCTGCAGGACACAACAGGTTTTTGTTCCATGATGTCAGGGGCCTTGTCTAGGAAGCTCAAACACTTTGGAGTGACTTGAGGCTCGTGACTGGAATCATACAGAGGTTTCTTTACTCACATGTCTAATGACTGGGCTGGTGACTCAAAAGGTGAGCTCAACTGGGACTGTCAAACAGAATACAGATACATGACTGGCCTTGTAGCTGACAGACCTACAATGAAAGAGACTGAGACAAGGGAGTTGATACACTCTGAGGCACAACTTTATTGCCCCATGTGCAGGCCAGGAAAGTTCCCTTCTGAGAAGAGACAGAAGGAGCAATCCGAGGGAAGTTGTGAGAGAGAGAGGCTTTTAAGGGGGTAGTCATGTCTAACACAGAGGGGCTAGAGGAGGAAGTCCAATAAGGTCAACTGGCTGAGCTGTTGATTAGGGGTAAGGTGTTTATGGGCTGGAATGTTAGGCAAGCATGGAGGTGTGGGGATGGAGTGCTTGAGTTTAGTAAGCAGCGGGAAGGTTGAACAGCATCTGATGTGCTTCAGACTGCAAAACATTACTTTCTCATGCTTGGTTGGAAAGTGATAACGTTTAGTCCTTTTGTCTTACTCCGACCTATCCTGGGATGAGCCTTGTGGCTGTTCAGTAGCTGGGGCTTCTCACTCTGTGGCTTAGAGATTCCAAGACAGAACGTCCTGAAAGGGAGTTTCCAGACCATAAGCATTCCACAAGAACCAGAAGGAAGCTGCATGGATTTATAATCTAGCCTCAGAAGTTATGCATCACTCTTCTACTGAGTGAAACAGTCATAAGGGAGACATGTTAAGAATTTGTAGCTGCTTTCAAAAGTGGCCACAATGATAAACAATAACAATAATAATTATAATAATATCGGTGCTAGATATTTTGACAGAAAGGTCAGAAATAGGATGTGAAAGAGAAAGAGCAGATGGGGGAAGATTAAGAGCTCAGTTTTAATGCCAATAGACTGAAATGACTGTGAGATATCCAAAGGGGGACATCCAGTAAGATATTAATGGTAAAGATAGGTCTTCGGCTCTGAGGGAATTCTTGGGAATCATTAGATAGGAAAGGAAATCCTGTGGGTGACCAAGATTGACCAGAGAGAATGGGGAGGGTGGAAAGAAAGATCTAGGATGGAGTCCTGAAAAACACCAACGCTGATGGACAGAGGGGCTTAGGAAAGAGACTAAGAAGAAATAAATGGAAAACCAAGAAATTGTAGTTATCACAGAAACAATGGGAGAAGAGAATTCCAAAAGAAATAATAAAATGTTGGGGATTATAAATGTTTCTTCTAAGAAACTCTCCAGAAACACCAATCTAACCAAATTATTTAATAATACAAAATACTTCCTAGCTTTTCCAGTACCTTTTTATAAAATCTAATCTTTAAAGCATGATTCATGAAGACTTCCTGAGCTGTCTTCTTTCCACCATTCAACCTCATAACACCAATAAACCCTCAACATTTCTACACAGATCAATTGATGATCCCCAGTCACTGATACTTTTTGAAGTCTCTGTGCCTTTGCACCCTCTTTGCCTTTCGTGTTCTTCACCCTCCTATCTCTTCACCCAATTAACTCCTGTATCCATCCTACAGAACCCAGGCTCAACTGGGACCATTCCACCTAATAGAGTAGCCATCAAGCTAATGTGTAATTCCTTATATTTCTATTTTCCATACCAGACCAAGTCTCTAGACAATAGAGAGTGTGTTTCATTCACATTTTATCCTCAATACTTGGCACAATATTGGCCTGGCACAGAGTAGGTGTTCTGATAATGACCTGTTAACTAAGAAAAATAATAGTAGGGAAAGAAACATCAAGTTAAGGGAGAATTTTTTAGGATGTTGTTTTGGTATGGGAGAAATGTAAGCACGTTCCCAGAAAGGGAAAACTGAAAGATACATGTGGATCTAGAAAAGATATGGCATCACTGGTAGCATCAGATACTAGTGGAGACAGGAAGGGAATGGGGGCAAAACACCACAAGATGGCCCCCATCACTCTCATCCTGCAGAGAGGAGGTAAGATGGGTGTGGATGTTGATAAGGGTGCAGATAACAAAAACAGAGCTCATATCTAATGTGACAGACATTCTTTGTCCCTGGAGACTAGTTCAGCACCTGACACAAATGAGCCATTCAGTAAATAGTTGTTAAATGAATAAATAATGAGTACCAAAAAGGGAAGTTGCACTAAGCAAAACAGAAGGGATGTCTTAGCCAACACTGACATCCAGGTCTGCTAATCTAAAGGGCTTCTATATAGTTCAAGTTTTGGAGAAGAAAGGAAAGACAAAGCCCAGCCTTGCCTGTGCGGCATGCACCCCCACCTTCTCCAGGGACCTCATTAGAGCTGTTTAGCTGGGCAACTGTAAACTCAAGCCCTAGGAGATGGGGTGGAGCACAGGAGTTACAGAGCCTCCGCCCCTTCAGCAGCAGCTGTCCCTGGCTGTGTTGCTAAGAGCTTTCAGAAGCCAAAGACAGAGGAGTCGCAGCTGGAGACCAGGGACGGTCTCTTCCGGGCAGACAGGCACTAGCCCCTACCTCTTGAAGCCACCTACAGGCAGAAATCCTGGATATCGCACATCCAGGCAGCAGGCCCCAGAACCATGAGCCAGGACAGCAAAGTGAAGACAACAGAATCCAGCCCCACTGCCCCATCCAAAGCCAGGTGAGAGATCCTGGTCCCCTGTGTGAGATATATCTACCTCAATATCTGGTTCTTTCTTGGTACCCCACCATCACCACTTCAACACTGAATGTCTGGTGAATAAATGAAATGCCTCTTCCCCTCTGCCCACAGGAAGTCGCTGCCTATTCTGGATCCATCTGGGGATCACTACTACTGGTGGCTGAACACAATGGTCTTCCCAGTGATGTATAACCTCATCATCATAGTGTGCAGGTTTGGCAGGGTGCTAAGGGAAGGGCCTTTACAAAGAGATAAAGGCTAATGAGTGAGACCCCGGAGAGGCAAGGCCCTTGAGTAGGACCCTCGGACAGGGCCTAGGGATTGTCCCGGTTTAGCAACGTTGTCCAGCATCCCACCCTGTTTGAAATTCTGTTCCAGTTTCAGTCACAATCTGCTAAAAGTGAATTTAGGCAAACACACATCCACCAAATAGCTCCAGATTCCAGGACAAGGGTGCAGATTTCCCCAATGGGAGTGTTACCCCGCACCTCCCACACCTTCCCCTCCACACCTGGTGATTCTCCAATGGATCCAGGTTTCAACTCTAAAATCGATGGTGAGTCTGCTTCTGTCCCTTCCATGCAGAGCATGCTTTCCCGACTTGCAGCACAGTTATCTAGTGGCCTGGTTGGTGCTGGACTACATAAGTGACCTGCTATACCTCCTGGACATCGTGGTGCGCTTCCACACAGGTCAGTCAGCCCCTAGAGGACCAATGACACTTCGCTCCATGTTTCTTTCCTAAAAAGAGCCTCTTCACAACAAGAAAATGCCCCCCTCCCTGATAGCGTTTTCACGGGTCTCCATACTTGACAACACCCCAGACACCCTGCTGGATTATGCTTGCACCCACTCTGCCCTGTGACTCTCTCCCCGTCTTAACTTGGCCTGTCCAGCCTCACCCTTGTTGTGCACTGACTCATCCCCAGACCTGACCCCATCCCAGAAGTGACCCCAGTCCTCTCCTCCCACTCCCCACTCTGCGTATCCTCCAGGATTCTTGGAACAAGGCATTCTGGTGGTGGACAAGGGCAGGATCTCAAGTCGTTACGTTCGCACTTGGAGCTTCTTCTTGGACCTGGCCTCCCTGGCGCCCACTGACCTGGCCTACATGCGACTGGGCCTGCACACACCTATGCTGCGGCTGAACCGCTTTCTGCACGCGTCCCGCCTCTTTGAGGCCTTTGACCGCACCGAGACCCGCACCGCTTACCCAAATGCCTTTCGAATCGCCAAATTGATGCTCTACATTTTTGTTGTCATCCATTGGAACAGCTGCCTGTACTTTGCCCTCTCTCGGTACTTGGGCTTTGGGCGTGATGCCTGGGTGTACCCTGACCCCAGGAGGCCTGGCTTTGAGCGCCTGCGGCGCCAGTACCTCTACAGCTTTTACTTCTCCACACTGATCCTGACCACCGTGGGCGATACACCACTGCCAGACCGAGAGGAGGAATACCTCTTCATGGTGGGAGACTTCCTGCTGGCTGTCATGGGTTTCGCCACCATCATGGGTAGCATGAGCTCTGTCATCTACAACATGAACACTGCAGATGCAGCCTTCTACCCGGATCATGCTCTGGTGAAGAAATACATGAAGTTGCAACATGTCAACCGGCGGCTTGAGCGGCGAGTTATTGACTGGTGAGGATGCCCCGGTTCAGAGCTGGACAGACAAGGGTTGATAGGATAGAATCCAAGGAAGGTGGCTGGGTTCTTACTGCCTAGTGAGCCAAGCAGGGCAATCAGAATATGATATTCATTGGAGCTGAGGGGTTCACTGACTAGAGCTTGGAAAAGGATGTACTCCATTCACTGGACCTGGACTTAGGCAGGGAGGAGTTGGGTAAGAGACTGATAGGGAGAAGAACATCTTGCATGAGCAAGGATAACCTGGAGTCAGGAAATGGGAGCCTCCAATGCCTGGTAGGGCTCAGAGGCTCTGTAAGGGGTAAAGAGTAAAGAGGAATACTCCCCAGAAGATGTCCATCAACCTGATGGTTGATTATGTCATGGCAGTTCATACTGTGGGCTGTACAAAGGAAAGTGTCATCAAGTTGGAGAAAAGAGCAGAGGGCCTCTGGGGAAGATGGGACTTGGTGATTGGTGTAGATATCAGTGGGAAGGTACAAGAATCCCTGATTAGTGGGTTGGGTAGCGTCTTCCAGAAGATGATGGTACTTTACTCATTACCAACTGGTGGAGGCTCCTATGTCCTGAGTAAGGAAGAAAAGGTAAAAGTATATCTTTACCAGCAAAGGAGATTGTGGACTAAAGATACTCATCTGCCAACTGTCAAGTATTCCCATGATCCCTGTGAGATCTCAGTGTGATTGGGCCCTTGGCTAAAGTTGAGCTGAGCTCTCATGGAAGGCATAGAAGCAGGCATGTAGGGAACTGCTACTACCTTTGCCCTCAGGTACCAGCACCTGCAGATCAACAAGAAGATGACCAATGAGGTCGCCATCTTACAGCATTTGCCTGAGCGGTTGAGAGCAGAAGTGGCCGTGTCTGTACACCTGTCTACTCTGAGTAGGGTGCAGATCTTCCAGAACTGTGAGGCTAGCCTGCTGGAGGAACTGGTGCTAAAGCTACAGCCCCAGACCTACTCACCGGGTGAATACGTCTGCCGCAAGGGAGACATTGGCCGAGAGATGTACATCATCCGAGAGGGCCAGCTGGCCGTGGTGGCAGATGATGGTGTCACACAGTATGCCGTGCTTGGTGCAGGACTCTACTTTGGGGAGATCAGCATCATCAACATCAAAGGTGAGCACCCCATCATTTGTTCCCTGGACAGAGGTAGTGGAGTGGGACGGGAACAGCAGAGCCCAGTACTGAAACCAGGTGATACTTCAAGATTAAGAAAACCTAACCCTTACCTGAGTCAGCAACTGACTCAGGAGAGAGTGAGGAGGATTTGTTCCCTGAGAGAAGATGAGAGCGGGGTAGGTTCTACAGGCTCTCCTCTGGAGAGGTCAACCCAAAGCCCCAACACACTAATGGGAAATGGCAGAGATAATAATAGTATAATAGCTTAACATTTTGCGCTCTTACTCTCTGCCCTATTCAAAGTGCTTCACATGTACCCACTCAAAATCCTCACAGGAACTTTAAAAGGTAGGTACTATTTCCCACATCTAAAAAGTAAGGAAAGTGGAGCACAGAGAGGTTCAGGCACTTGTTCAAGGTCACTCAAGTCATACATACACAGTCCTGGGGTCAGTACAAGGAACAGTTTGATCATAGTCAAATGGAAAGGGGAGTAGGAAGAAGGAATTCCCATTTACTGAGCATCAACTGGACAGGGACACACACTGCTCGTGTACTCCCTCATCAATCTTGTGTGATGGAAGCGTTTGTGCCTAATCACAGCTAAAGAAGCTGAGGCCATGGGAAATGAAAGAGGTGAGCATGCTGTTTGTGACTGAGACTGCATGTGCTCTCAGCCTGGGGTCCCACTGTGTGGTGGTTCTAATGATTTCACAGAGATGTGTAGGGCTCCTAAAGCACCGCACCCTATATGCAGTCAGTGGCTATGTACTTGACTTTGGACAAGTCACTTGTATTTTTAGGCCTGTTTCCTCACTTTTCCAGAAAGGATGCTACTAAAACCCAAAGATTGTTTTGTGAGGATTCAATAAGCTGTCTGGGCAAGGCAACCAGCACAGAGCCTGGCACACAGTAATGGTCAATTAACAGTGGTTCCCTGCATGTTTCTATGCTCCTTCTAGCTCTGAGGCTTTGCAGCCTAAGCTATCTTTCCATTCATCACCCCATGAATAACTTTCGAAAATGCAAATTATACCTTACAACTCTCCTGCTTAAAATATTTCAACAGTCCCTCACCACCCACAGCATAATGTCAAACATGGGAACGCCTTGCTATGGCTTACACGGTCTGGTGGGAATTGGCTCTCTCCCTCTTTCCACTCCCGCACACACTTCAGCCTCTCAGGACTGCTTACCATTTTCTGTATGCCCCTAACTGTCTCCCACCTCCAGTCCTGTGCTCATGCTCTGCCTTCTGTCTAGCTGCCCTCCCCACCCACTCCCTTTCTCCTACCTCTTACTCAGTCTAGCCATCACTGCTTCTGGCTTCCCTAAATTCTCTGCCTTACAGCTTATTAAGAGCTCTTTGTCTTCCCACATGCATATATCTGTGCTGCACCAACTATACTATTATGTAACTATTCAATTAAATGTGTCTTCTCTAGACCAAATTCTTGGAGGCAGGTCACTGATACCCATCCAGGACAGGGCCTAGTCTCCAAGACAGTCCTGAATGAAAGAATTAATGAGACAGAAAGAGGCTGAGAAGCACAAATTCTGGTTCAGCAGTGAAATGCCCCCTTCCACCCTGACTGACTCTCCTCCTACCTATCTGCCCTTGGACCACAGGGAACATGTCCGGGAACCGCCGCACAGCCAATATCAAGAGTCTGGGTTATTCAGACCTGTTTTGCCTAAGCAAGGAGGACCTTCGAGAAGTGCTGAGTGAGTATCCACAGGCCCAGGCTGTCATGGAGGAAAAGGGCCGTGAGATCCTACTCAAAATGAACAAACTGGATGTAAATGCGGAGGCAGCTGAAATTGCCCTACAGGAGGCCACAGAGTCCCGGCTGCAAGGCCTGGACCAGCAACTTGATGAGCTACAGACCAAATATGCACGCCTCTTGGCTGAGCTGGAGTCCAGCGCACTCAAGATTGCTTATCGCATTGAACGGCTAGAGTGGGAGACTAGAGAGTGGCCCATGCCTGAGGAAGTCATCGAGGCCGATGATGAGGATGAGCCTGGGGAGGGAACTTCCAGGGGGGAACAGGGCAAAGATGACCAAGAGGGACCCCCAGGCCCAAAGTGACTCCACCTCCAGCCCCCGGACTCCACTGCCCAGTGAATGCATTGTAGGAAGCCTGCCTGCAAGAACTCTGCCACCCTGCCTGCTAGGAGATAGCAGCGGACTGGGTCGGTGATGCTCACCTAGTGATGCAGGAGTATAGCACACGTTCACCCCCACTCACCAGCATGCACGCACAGACACACACACCGTTGTACATTCACACTGACCCCAAGACTGGACATTCCATATAAAAATCTCTAGAGCACACATGCTTTCTCACAACCAGATATGTTTTATACACACATAGTGTGTACATATTCAGTCACGCACCTCAGAAACACACGTGTACTGAGAGTCAGTCATATGCCAGTAGACCTGTAGGTACCCCTGCACAGATGCTCCTGGGGGTGCAGACAACTGTATGCTCTCCTGTTCCAAGATCTCCTTTAAATGCCCCCCATATGGGAAGTCACAAGTGTCCTACAAGTTACACTTTAATAAAAGTATTTGCACCTCGCTCAGCACTGATAGAGTTGATGAAACAAAGCAAAGCCACTGATGGATCAGGATGAATTCTGTCTGAATTCTGAGCTACTCCTGTGTAGTAGTTGGTATGTTGGATTCAGAGAAGCTGTGATATCTGATTAATCAAAGACCAGAATTGGACAAGCTGAAATCGACACATGCATCACACTGCTGTAAGTGTGCGCACACTTTCACAGGTATAGTCACATGCACACACTGACCACTGCATCTCATAGCGAAGTGTCAAAGTCCACAACTTTGTGAGCCCAGAGGACTTTGATCTAGTTTCGTGCTCCAGACCTGATACCTCTGCTCCTTTGTCCTCCTCTGATCCCACCCTGGAACCTAAGGCCAGAGCTACCCTCCATTTAGGATTCAAGAGGAGAATAGCTCCCAGGATCACTCACCTAGACTGGTCCTAAATGCCACTCCGATCATTGGAGCTGGCCTTGATGCAGATGGAAATTCAGCCTTCTGTCTCTACACAGTATTCCAAAGTGTAAGGCTGAAAACAGAGACAGGGTGGAAGGGATATCATAGCTGGGGATAGCTGGAGATGAGTATTTCAGAGGTTTGGGGGTAACTTTGTCATACTTGGAATAAGATCTTCAGATTTGGGGCAGGAAAAAGGTGTTGTGGGGTTTGTGAGAAGAAGCCTGATGTTATCTCTGAATCAGAGACACCCTAGTCACAGCTTATGTCAGGTGATGTTTTAAAATATGGCTTGGGTTTCATTTATTACTGAGTGATGACAACAAAGAGGTCAATGTCATTGAGAGAAGAATTAACTACTTCAAGTTCCAAAGAGGAGGGGGCACAATGAGGACACATGAGGAAGCAGCAGGGTTAGTTGGAGGCAGAGGGAACAGAGGAGCAGCATATGCAAAAGGCCTTATTACCACTGTGGTGGCACATATTTAGTCAAGAAGGAAAACACGTATTTGGGGACTTTCAGTTGGAAGGTTGCTAAAATGATTTTCTAGCACCTGTGAAAGCCAGGTCCCAGGGGAGACATAAACAACTTTGGTCATCAATTTGGCTCATGATTTCAGAATCCAAATCTTCAATTACAGAACATGATTATTACAGATAGTACAAGAGAATGTAGGGTAGGGTGCGCAGTACAGGATGTGTGGGAAGCATATATTGACTGGTTGGTCATTCAGACAGTCCCCCAAGCTGCTGATGTCCTCAAAGCTGATTAACCTTTTGGATATGGTGAAAAAAAGTGACATGGACACACTCAGGCAGGAAGACTTAGAAGCAAAATTTCTCAAATAGCTAGAAGAACTGAGTCTATAGCTGAGGTCACAGTGGCAGGAGACATAAGGACGAAAGCACATGAAATCATTAAAAATATGTAATTACTTACTAATAATCTTCACAGTATATGAGAACCGTAGGACTGGGACTGGGTCTGTCTTGTTCATCTCTGTGTCCTCAGGGCCAAAATTGAGTCTGAAACACAGTAAGTGCCCAAATTTATGTTTGACAACCAAAGAGATGGGAATTGAAGTGGAGACCCAGTTTTGGAGAAAGATATGAGTCGGTTTCTCAAGTGGTTTTGTTACCACCTCTGCCTTCAAATCATGTTGAACTACAACGAGTGGGTATATGATAAAAGGCATTTTATTGGTACCCAATGAACTTTAAAAGATTAGGATAAACTTTTAATTGACACATGACAATATGCACACCTGTCCCCAAGTGAAGGCTCCCTGAGAACAAGTAGCCTCTGCCTCATCATGAATCGTGGTCTACAGCTTAAGAAGGATGGTAACTGATCACCTGGACCATCCAGGATGCAGAAACAAAACTCTCCTGGGATCTGTTCTCAGATAAAGAGATCAAATTCATCATGGTAGCACCACTACTCCAAAAGACGCCCTGAATACCAATGATTTCATGCTGAGACCTGCTAGTTGGGGGTGAGGGGGGTCTCCATCACTGTGTGGAAGATAATGTTTTGATAATTTGGGATCAAGCTGGTCGGAGGTAGGTCAGGATGAGCAGAAGGAACATGATTCCAAGTTTCTGGAGTAGCCAAAATAATAATACTAGTATTAGTAACAGTGGTTATAACAATAATCTCTTAGTGCAAATAATATTAGTTGCTGTGCATTAAGATATTTTAAGATACTTAAACACGTTACAAGAAATATTTGAGATCATCATTGGGGCTTTATTCATTTTACTCCTCCTCCCATCATCAGAAAGTACCGACATCTTTGTATCCTCTAGACTTAAAGCTTTTTTAGTTAGAGTCAAAAGCAGATTTTTTCAGAAAAATCCCTGCCTTAGCTTTTGTCAGGGCCTCATGGGTTTGCACAATTATCTTCATGGTGAATTATGCTCAATTGTGTGTAAGGGCTTAGAGCTGAAGAACATAACTTCTGTACTCAAGGAAAGGAGATTACCAAGGCTACAAAAAGGAATGAGATTCTTGAACATTGTGTGCGTGTGTGCGCACATGCTCTGACATATAACCACAAATTCAATAGCTTAAAATGGTAACACTTCGTTATCTAACAGTTTTGTGAGTCAGAAATCATGACTTAACTGAGCCCTCTATCCAGAACCTCCCAAGACCAAAATCAATATGTCTAAGTTCTTATCTGGAGGTTTGAAGAAAAATCGTCTTCCAAGATCATTCAAGTTATTGGAGAAATTCAGTTCCTTGTGGATGTAGAACTGAGGTCCTTGTTTCCTTGACACATAGCCCCTTCATCTTGAAGCCAACAATTGAAACTTTCTCATTCTTCAAATGTCATATTTCACCTCCTATTATGAGATTGAGAAAGATCTCTGACTTTCAGGGCTCATGTGATTAGATTATGTCCACCAGATAATTCAGGATAAGATCAGCTGACTAATAACCTTGATTATATCCACATAAAGTCTTTTTACCATAATCATGGAAGTAACACCAGAGGGCAAGAGTAATGGGAGCAAAATTCTACCTATCCCGGGGCTTCTGGAGAGGAAAGTGACCCGGACCCCACAGCAGTCTCAGAATAGGGAACATTAAGAATTGAATCTTTGGACACTGCAGAAAGTTTACCAAGTCAACCTGACACTGGAGACTCAGAACAGCACCCCCTGGCAGAGCACAAGTTTGATTCTGAGGTTCTTACTAACCAAGCCAGCATGGTCTGAAAGACACCTGCTTTGTCTCCAGATACTCTGTCCAATGCAAAACCTTCAGGTACTTTTGCAAGACCCTAAGTTGTGGAGAAGAGAAAGTAGAAAGAAACCCACAAAACACAAGTGAAATTAAATCTTCCACAAGGTAGGTGATTTAAAACTTAGATGAGAATTATCTGATTGAGAGAATCAAAAAACAAAAAACAAACGCCCAATTATTCACACACAGATATGGAATCACTCATCACTACTATCACTATCTATACATAATCTCCTTTTACAACAGCGTTAAGAAGCTTAAATTATTATTATACCCATTTTCTCAGATCAGGAAACCAACTAAACTAAAATACTAGAACAACTATCAGAACAACTAAAAATATTAAAATGATTTATTGAGAAGCTATTTTATGCCAGACCCTGGGCTAAGTACATTGTCTCAATTAATCCTTACAACTATATGGAGTTGGAATAAGGTAACAGACTCCAGGAGATTAGATAACGTACTCAAATAGCACAAAGTACCTAAGTCATACAGAATGAAACTTGGATCTTGCTTAATATTTCTTTCAGGGAGACAAGGAAAGGGACACCTCAATTCTAGGTGGGGCTAGGCGATCTCTTTCCTTTCTGGAGAGCGGGAACTGCCAGCCAGGGAAGGAGTTACTCTTGCAGAGCAAAGCTTGTGAACACCAGCAAGCCAGCACAGTACGCTAAAGCGTGTTCTCAGGGCTACAGCCAGACCAGGGCCCCACCACTGCTCTGGGGAAGAACTGCCAATTCCAGCCCTTTGACCAGCTTGTATGCAGTTGTGAGAGGAGACAGGAACTTTTGGAGTCACTGCTAGAGGTCTACAGGAATGTCAAGAGCTGTTAAAAAGCCCAGCTGTTCTGGCTTGCTAAGCTCTTCTCTCTCCCACGGGCCCTAGGCTCTCACCTACTTCTTTCCTTGGGTCGCTAACTTCAGAGTGCCACAACCTGGCTAATATGTGGAAGCTACATGCCTCCTCAGCGGTTCTCAGTTAGATACTTTCCCACAGAAGCTTCTCTGGCCCACACCACTTCACCCTTTTCTTTCTGAGGATTTGACTGCTAGGCCCAAAGACAGATGGAAATAAATTATCAAGCTTGGGCTGAAATCAGATTCATAGGGAAAGGAGTCCTTTAACTCCCAGAAAGATCTTCTAGCAAGCACTAGAAGCCAGGGGCAGAGGGCGAGGTGAGTGGATTCTAGTTTGGAACTGAAGGTAGGATTTGTCTCAGATCAGAAATGGCTGGTCACACTGGGTTAGAGCAAGGTCAGTCATGGCCCAAGTCAGGGAGAGTTATTTGGCTGCCTAAAAAAGGACAAGAGATGGAAAAGAGTTTGGAACTAATCAGAGTCATATTTCAGTTCTGAAATATCATTTGATTCTAGGCCTCCTGCAAAATATTTCAGGATTGTTTGAAGAAATGTTTGAAGCATTAAAATGTAAATGAGATAATGAGTGTAAAATTCCTACCAGTGCCTTGAAGATAGCAGTTGCTTAATAATGAATAGTAGATATGACTATTGCTCCTAAGATTATGGACTGTTACTCCACTAGCAGCAGTGGTGACTTTGAGGACTTTGGTAGAGGTTGTCTGGCCCTGCTTGGCCCTGGGCCTCTGTGCTGTCTGGGCAATGCCATATCTGACCAGCAGAGGGCGCAGGGGACTCCTTCCCTTCCCTCCTTCAAGGTCTCAGCATTGCACTGCCTTGTAAAACTGGGAGAATTACACAGGGAGAAATGGATTATCAGTGGCAGAAAATGATATTGGGGCATTGTGGTATCAGCTGGTTCGTGGAAACTTCTCGTATTTTTTACATAGACTGAACTTCAGCAGTAGTGAAACTTAGAGACATTACCCAGGAAATTTTGCCGTGACAGAGGCTCAGGCATGCCCACTGTGGGTACCACCATTGAATGGCTAGGAATATTCAGGACTGCTTGCCCCCAACCCCACCCCACCCCAACACACACACACACACACACACACACACACACACACACACACACACACACACACACACACACACAACTGGAAAAATCCCTGTGCTTTTCATCCCAGCATGCATGGACCTTATCTGTGTCTGTTATTGCCTTTCCAGTCTAGTAACCTTGACCTGTTATCCTCAGCCTTCAACAGGGTAATAAGGCTCCAGGTTATAACTCAGATATGCTCATGGATCCTCCTTCTGGATGGCTTTCTGAGTGAACTCGCCTATAGTTTGGTGTGGGTGTGGGTTTTTGTTGTTGCTGCTGTTGTTTTGTTTTTTAACAAAATGAGCCTGTCCTGGGAGATTCAGGTCCTTCTTGACCTACGTGTGAGAGCCCATGTTGGAAGTCAAGTGCAACCAACTGTCCAGCAGGAGCCAACCCCTGGATGTGTGTCTCTGTTCTCCCCCAGCACAAACCCAGGTCGGAAGGCTGATCCTTTCCTTGATTTCTTTCCTCTGCCCAGCACACCTGCCTGCTCTGGCCCCAGTTCATCTGCCTTCTCAGCTTGCTCCCTCTGTTTAATTATTCCAGGAGAAGGGCCTCCTCCGTGGGCAGGGAGTGTGTGGGCAGGAGCTCAGCACAGAAGCATATCTGCACATCACAGAAATGCAGAGAAGAGAGGGCTTGAAGAGATGAGGGGGGCTGTGGGGAGAAGGCAGCCTAATCAGGCAGAGGGAGGAACTGAGTTGGTGGGGGAGTGGGCACCTCAAGGACTGCACTGTGACTGGTGTTTCTCCTAGCACTGGATTCCTGCTGTGTGTGTGTATGTGTGTGTGTGTGTGTGTGTGTGTGTGTGTGTGTGTGTGTGTCTTCCCTGAAATTTTACTGAAGCATGGTTTCAATGTTTGTCTCTTACCTCAGTTATGATGTAGAATACTGAGAGATCATATGTCCACACTAGGGCCTATGGAGAAAGTTACATGTTTAATTGAGACTTCCCCAAAGGAAAAGTAACTTGTTCTAGCGACAAAAGTCAAGTTAGATGAGCCAGCAAACCCCCTCCAAAATATGAGAGCGAGAGAGAGAGAGAGAGAGAGAGAGAGAGAGAGAGAGAGAGAGAGAGAGAGAGAGAGAGAGAGACTGCTAATCTTGGCTGATTAAGGTTTGAATCAGAAAGTCAGCTTCCCTCAGGACTGACATGCTCCTTCTCCAGTCATCTTGTACTTGCTTCATTGACCTTTTAGGGCTCTTACTTACTCTGGGACAAAGGTCCAGGTCTGTTTTTCTCTGGCTTCCCATACTGACTTAGCAGTTCCCGCCTTGCTCTGATCTAAAGACCCCTGTTTCCTGGCCTGACCATTTCTATTCTTTCAAAATGCTGCTTTAATACCCAGCATAGATGGAATTTCCTGATTTTGAAGCATGAAAGTTGACATTTTTTAGCACTGGGTTTTCATCACCTCCTCTTCTCATGGTATGCTTCCTTCTTTATTGCCCCTATTAGTTGCTTAATTCTTCCTCTTGATAAGCCATCTTGAAACAATCTCTACCCACCGTCTCCTGGCCCTCACCCCCTCCCCCATCTGTATTTAGTTAGAGGGGAGAACATAAGCAAGCCACAAGAACAATGCACCAAATATAATACACTATGAAGCTATAAACAAGTCAATTTTCCATCAGAAAAAAAAAGGATAGAAAAGAAGTAGATTCTGTAGGGAGTGACTTGAGAAGTTGTTGGAGGTAAAAGAACTAGACTCTTGGAACACAGACAAGCAAAAGGGCAAATACGAGCATGTAATTATAAAAATGACCATATGACAGGCACTCAGAAGTGCCCAGGAGACAAACCTAACCCAGCCTTGGAGGGTTAAGGAAAAGTCTCCAAGTTTCGTCCACTGTAATTACTTTTCAAAAGGCAACAGACTCATGTATCTTCCATTTCTTTGAACACTTTCAACTCCTGTGTTAACTAAAATCAACAGTCCTCTGAAGAAACTGGTGGCTTCTTGCCTTCTCTAATCCATGTACATGGACTTAGGGTTTTCTTTATTCAGTGATGCTTCTTCACTTTCCACAGCTCTGTGCTTCTTGACAGTCACACCTGCATTGCGCCACCCTCTTCCTTTTCTCAGTGTGGGCAACTATTGATCTTCTAAAGCTTCCTTATGACTCAGTTTAGACTTCGTCTCTTTCGTCACTCTGTCTTCTCCATATCCAGCTGAGATTTCATGGTATTGTTTCACCCATGCCCTTTGTTTTTATATCCCACTCATCTGGAAAAATCTCAGATTTGTCAGCATTCTCTATGTTTGCATCTAACTATCTGAGCTCAGTTCTAGAAAAATTAATACCATAAGAATATCATGATTACTTCTAAGTGGACCCTCAGTACATTCTTACTGATTTACTATAGTCCTCTGGTCTTGACTTTCCCTTTACAAATATATAGTTTTTATACCATTTTTACTCCTAAAATTTCAGTATTACACAGAGAAAGAGAGAGAGAGAGTGAGAGAGAGAAAGAGAGAGAGAGAGAGAGAGAGAGAGAGAGAGAGAGAGAGAATAGCCATAGAGAAAATAGAAACTATCAGACAGCAGCTCCCACCAAATCTATATGCCTGAGACCTTGAGCTGAAAACAGAAGGATGAATAGGAGTTCACTAGAAAAGGAAGGAAAGTTCCAGAGTGCATATGCAAAAGTCAAATGGACTCGAAGAAGCTCATGTGTCTACCATGGAAAGAGCAAGAATCACAGTGAGCTGGTTAGAGGAGTCAGTAGGAGCCAAGCTATGCAAGCTTCAAAGACTCTGCTAAAGATTTTCTCTAGCCTCAAACGAAGATTTGGAGAGAGGCATAATCAGATTCATATGTTGAATCTATCACTCTGGTAGTGAGGTGGGGGATGGATGTAAGGAGGCATTAGCCAAATGTGGTGGCCACCGAAGAGGCTAGGAAAATAGTGCAAGAGACAGTGGGACAATGTCAGTGGAGACACAAGTAGACTGACCAAAGGAACACTCAGTAGCGAAATTCCACAGGACTTCATGATTGATCGAATGTGGGAGTAAGAAGTCATGTTCCCCAGGAAGCGACTCTAAGACAGAGATTACTGTGGAGGATGTTTATTAAAGAGTGCTGCTGGAGTCAACACCTGTGTGAGAGAGGAGAAAAGTAGAATGGGGTGAAGAGAGAAGTCTAGCAGTAATTCAGTCCCAACAAAAGACTCGATCAGCCCATTGAGACACTGTAAAGTTGTCCTTTTGTTGTGCTGGAGGGGCTGAACCTTTACACTTCTGTGCTAATCAGTCCTTGGATCTGGATGCCCCAGAAAGGAAACATAACCTTGAATCAGCTGGCTTTCTTCAACTCAGGCACTTCCCAAAGGGGTTGACAATTGAGGGCTGTCTTCCAACAGCACTCAGCAGCTGGAGAAAAAATTCTTCATAAATGAAATCTTTTTGAGCTTTTTGTCACAGCCTCCACCGCAGGGATGAATGAGCATAAGGATGTCAGCCATCCAGGATGAGTCCTACATTTCTGATTTGTGCATCTTGGTGGAGGCACATAGGACCCTCATAATCCCTGGCTTACCTATCATTTTCCTCCACTGGAGGGGGAGCTACTTAGGCATAGACTGTATGGGACAGCTAGTGCACAGCCCTGTCCTGGCACATATTTTGCTGAATAAGTGAAAGCCTATCTACTTCTCCTGTTTCCACTCCACTCGTCCTGCTTCCCCACCCCCAGACCCTGCAATCATCCCATGTGGGAAAAGTCCAGCAGGTTATCTGAGGCTCCACCTGTGCTGGAGCCGAACAAACAGCAAAACAGGAGCTCTGGCTCAGGATGGGGAAGGCAGGCAGTGCCAAGTGGAAGAGGTGGAGGTGGGAGCAGGTAATGACATCTTGAGCAGCTCAAGCTTAGGTGGTCCAAACCCCTATAAACTCAAAGCTTTCCTGACCAGGGTCTCTCCAAAAGACAACTCAGCCAGGACTCTCAGATTCCCCATAAACCCAGACCTCACCCCCAATCTGATCTGTTCTTTGACTGATACTTCTACCTCCCACAGCTAGTCAGAGAACCAGAAAATAGAATTTCAAGTCATGTCGGAGTATCTTTAGGATGGAAGAGAAAGAAGAGGGAGCAGGGCTGAAATACTAGAGGAGTGAAGTCCTGCTCAAGAAGCTGAACCCACCAACGGGCGGGTGCTCATCCATTTCAGCTTTGCTCTCTCCACACCCCCACAGATGCAGCCCTTAGGGTCCCCTCCCGTGGGAATCCGATGCCCTACACAGGCTACACCACCTGTGTTGAGAACAAACAGGGCATTGCATGAAGGTGGGCGCTGCCTGGAGACCACCACAAACCAGCCTCCTCCCCTCCTCTAATGCCAGCGCTGGCCCAGGAACCATATTCGGCCTCATCTAGCCCACCTGAGTTTACCCGCGAGCAATTCTCACCAATACCATGGCCAACCTTAACACCCTTGTCACTCTCTTCCTCTAGGCAGTCCTGTCCCTTACCAGGGCTCCCTGAGGACAAACACTGCGCTTCCTTGCACCTACTCCTGAGGGCTTCTTGGGAGCTTGGGGTGGACATCTAGATGTTGGGCCTTCTGTGGGAGGTGCAGGGTGCGGGGTCAGATGCAGGGGCTCCCCAGCGCCGCAGTGAGTTGCTGCAGCAAAGTACCATAGCGACAGTGTATGGTCAGCGCGGCCACTGCAGCCTCATACATAACCAGGCTAAAGCATCTGCACCCTGACATGACACCCCAGCACGCATCCACGGTCTCAGCGGCTACCTCCACGCCCCAGACTCACCGGGGAAGATGCTAGACCCCAAGGCAAATACCCCCTACCCACCACACCCCTGCAGCATCAGTCTTCACAACCTCCACAACCAGCCCCCAACACACACACGCACACGCACACGCGCACACACACACACACACACACACACACACACACCTCTCCCAAGCATTCCCTGGAAGCTGGACGGCGGTAAAGGGGAATGGGCGGGAAGAACATCTAAGACCCGAGACGTCTAAGGAGGGGCGAGCCTGAAGGACCAGCTCGGGCGGGACGAATCAGTGCGGAGCCGGGAGGGAGGCGGGAGTCACCTGGTGGGACCGCTGCCCCCCGGAGCCGGGAGGCACCGAGCCTGGGCGGGGCGCGCGGAGGAGGCGCGGCCGGGCTGGCTCAGATTGGGGGCGGGGACCCGGCGGAGCCCGAGCCGGAGCTTTTGCCGGCACTGCTGCGTGAGCCGGTGCAGCCGCTGCGAGACCCGCCGGGCGGAGCAGAGGGAGGCGGCGGGGCGGGAGCCATGGAGCTACTAAAGCTGAACCTAAGCGTGCAGGGACCCGGACCCGGGCCTGGGGCTTCGCTGTGCCGCCCAGGAGGGCCTCTCAACGGCAGCGGGCCAGGCAACCTCAGCTGCGCGTCTCCTCGCCTTCGCGGAGCTGGGACAAGAGGTGGGTGCCTCCCTAAGCCCCTGCACATGCCCCCACTCATTGCACTCCACAGCACTGCTAGATGGACCCTGCCTTCTCAGACGCCCGCGCCATCCCCTCTAATGACTCCCAGGATCCACTGTCACATTTGTACAGGGCAAGTCCTGCAACCCCATCACAGTTTCACACTACCTGTTCAGAGCCCCGTCACACCCAGAGCTCGTATTCACCCCACAACACAGCACCCTCCCCGGCCGTTTTTAGACAGAGATGATGGGGAGGCAACAATGTCCTCTGAACAACCATTCCAGGTCTCTCTGGTCAGGGAGGAGAGCCACAGTGGGGAAGGAAACAAAGAATTAGGGGAAAGGGGGCTGGGTGGGAGAAGGAGCACGCTGCAAGGCCTGAATGGGAAGGTAGCTCTGTGATCTCCTGTGTCCCTCCCCGAGTCCCTCTGCCTCCCCCAAAGTGACCCTCAACCCTGAATGACATGCAGGGCTACTCCCTAGAGCTGCCTGTCTCCATTTCATTCATCCTCAATCCCCTTGCCACTCAAGTTAAATTCTTCTCAAATCTCTCTCTGTCTCCAAGTAATGTCTCTTACTCCCTTACAAACCCCCTGTCCAACCTACCTCTCCCTGGGTTTCATCCTCCTAGAAGCTGGCTGTCCCTTTATCGTCTCATCCCTTTGTCCCACTGTCTTCTCCCCACTTCAGACTATTTCTATTTACCCAGACCCCAAAATGACTTTGACTCCTCTCACCTACCCACACTCACATTTTCTTGATGATCCAGCTCAGCATATATATACAATTTCCCCCTTCTTGCACCTTTTCTTTCCTATTACTGTAGTACCCGAGTTGGTGCTAAGGACACAGGGATGTACTAGACCCAATCTCTATCTTCAGCAGTTCATAGCAGTGCTGGGGCTTGGGGGGGGGGGGGTGTCAGAGAACCCATGAACCAATGAAAAAATCATAGTTACTTGAGAAGTCCCACAGAGGGTCCACATTATGGGCTCCCAAAACAGATGGGTTCTGAGAACTTCATGAAGGGAATCTGGGAACTGGCTCTTGAAACTGGAGCTCAGTAGGCAAAAAAGAAAGAAAAGGGATTTCAAGAGAGTAAATGAAGTAAACAGAAATGATTCCAAGCTCAAGAAGGAAACGCGGGACTAAATTGTGATTCGAGTATTAACTTATCCCACCAAATAATGCATGCTTTCTCAGACCAGTTGTCCACACTCTCGCTTAGAGTCTTTCATTAAACAAATATTTATTGAACCAGAGATTGTGCTAGGCACCAGGGATGTGGTCAAACAAAATGGACACAGTTCCTGTGTCATACAGCTATCAGTTTAGTGGGGAAGATAAACAAGTGAGAAGGGATTTCAGTACCAAGCAGGCTGTGCCTTGTAAGGGCTGTAAGAACACAGACCAGGAACACCCAGCTAGCCTCGCCTTAGGAACCAAAGTTGGTCTCCTTAGGAGGTGAAGTATTGAATACAAATTTAAAAGCTGAGTGGCTATCAGCCAAATGAAGGGGCAGAAAAGGCAAAAGACATCCTGAGCAGAAGAACTGTGCACATAAATGGCCAAAGCATAAGTTTGGGGTATTTTTATTTAGCATGTCAGAATTTCTGAGTGCCTGAAACATGTACCATAAGAGAGGAATAATGAAGACTCGGGAAGAAGACCGGCCTAGGGTATTTGCAGAGACTGTTATAGACCTGGCTAAGGGGTATGGATTTTATCCTGAGGGCAACTGGAACTATGGAAAGTTCAGTGAGCTGCCAGGATTAGTTCTGTAGTGTAGATGATCGATGGATCGAAGGACAAAAGATGGAATTGGGCGGTGGACACTTTAGAAGGCTATTATATGACACTGGTCCTGGTGAAAGATGATGCTGGATTAATTTAGGTACTGGAAGTGGAGATGGAGTGAAGTGGGTGGATTTTAGTGGCACTTCTGGAAGAGAAATCAACAGAATTGATGATTTATTAGAAACAGAATTGGTCATTGGATGACATCCAGGTTTGTCAGGAGTGGCATCAGGTTCAGATGATTGGATGGATGTTGGTGCTGTACAATGAGAAAGATAACAAAGGAACAGAAATAGATTTGAAAGAGATTATAAATTCAGTTTGGAAACACTGAGCTTAAATGCTGGTACAATAATCTAGGTAGGGTTGCCCAGAAAGTTACTAAAATCAGGAGTCTGGAATTTAGGGTAGAAATATGAACTGGAAATGCAAACTTGAAAGATTTTTGCTTTGAGTTGTCAATGTAAGTCTAATGGAAGATTAAATCATACCTAGATCATATAGGATGAAATAAAAACACTTCTCAGGACCCTGAAAGAGACCAATATTTAAAAACCAGGCAAAAGGAGAGGTAAGAAAACAAGGGGGAAAAAGTTTCAAGCTGGGTGGGATAAATGCTGCATGTTAAGTTAGATAAGGACAGAACAAATCCTTTGTACTCAATTAACAGTTATGTCCTTAGAAAGAGTTGTGAGTGTTTAGGCCTGACTGCAGCAGGTTGCAATTTGAGCTGATGGAGGGAAGAGGATTATGAAGCATGAACCAGAGTATATAGACAAATATTCAAGAAGCTGGTAGAGAGAGACCAAGAAAAAACAGAAGAGTTCTAAGAAATAGCATGGGATTATGGAATGGGTTCGGAAGGGGCTACGGATTGACCTTTGGTCAGGATGTGAAGCAATTTCTATCACAGGCTCAGGAATTGGTCACATTCAGATGTTACCACCAACAGTCAGAAGTTGCCCACAAAGACTGTTAGCCACATTCACTCAGATATAACCCCCAGAGATGTGTTACCCAGATGCGTGTCAGTGCTGCGAGAAGGAATGTGGATGTTAACCCCATTATTCTGTTATAATCCTCACAATTTAAGTGTTACCACGTTCACTCAGATTCTACCCACAAAAAAACAGATGTCACCCATTCTCACTGGCCTGTGGTCATTTAGATGTTACTCATCCACCAAATACACTCACTTTCATTTTAGTGTTATCCATACACCATCAGATTATTACCTATAAAATCACAGCTATTGTTCTCACATAGTCAGGAATTACCCCCAAAGACTGAACTATTATTTGTGTTCATTAAAGTACTCAGTTATTTTATTCAATCAGATTAACAATCACTTAACATCTTAATATGTTAACCTCTCACATCCATGCTCTCTTAAATATTGCCCACACCTTCTTGTATATTCTCCTGCTTACTCAGCTATTGCCATCAACACTTGGATAGCCCCTGGTTCACATATAGACCTTAGAATGTAACCCATGCTTTCTGGAGATGGTCCTTACAAAATTAGATGATTTTTGCATACACTTGGCTGTTATCCTTGCTTGTTCAAACGCTGCACTACTTATTCAAACATTACCCAAACTTAAATGTAACCCACACTCAATCCATTGTTAACCTTTTTCTACCTATAACCCTTCTCCAGATAGGCAATATCTGTAGGCAATAGCCTACAGAAATGTTACTCGCTCACCCAGATATTATCTTAAAGACTAAACTTTTACCTAATGTTCATTCTGTGGTTACCTACACACACTTATATAGCATTTCTGCCCCCTCAGTTAGTGCCCTTGACATTTAGATGTATCCATTACCCACAATCAGTTGAATGCTACCCATGCTCACCACGAAATATGGTTATTGCTCTGATGTCTGTGTGCATGAGTGATCAGATTCAACACACAAGAGAAAGGTCAGATTGAGGCATTAGCAGCATCAATGTTCTATGAAGTCCTTTCTTAGAAAAGCTTGGCTTTTGGTTTATGTCAGTCACATTATATGTATGTTTGTGCTGTTGCTCTTCTGCCATCATCTGGAAAAAACAAATGCAGATTTTCCAGACCCCAGAGCAGAGTGCTGGTGTTCTGTGTCCTCTGATCTGATTTCTCATCTCCTCTCATCTCCAGCAGGCTGATGCCCATATGTAGACAGTCAAGTCTTCAGTGACCATACCTTAGAAGGAGCCATTTTCCATTCTTCCTGCCTTAGTTTACCATCCCAGAAGCCACTGTGGTCACTCATATTCCAACACAAGCATGCATGAATACAATCACACAGGCATGCTTGTGCACATATACATGAATTTTCATTTTGACTGTTTTTTCGCTGACTTTCTTTAAGGTATACTGTTTTTACAGTTTAGATTTACAAAAAGTAGAATGGAATGTACAGGGCGTTCCCACAGCACGCATGCACACATATACACAGAAAGAGTTTTCTCTATTATTAGCATCTAGCATTAGTAGGGTATATTTTTTATAACTGATGAATCAATATTGATAAATTATTAACTAAGTTCTATAGCTTACATTAGGGTTCACTCACTGTATTGTAAATGCTATGGGTTTTGACAAATGTAAATGACATCTATTCACCATTACAATATCATACAGAACAGCCTCAATGACCTAAAAGTCCCCTGTGCTCACCTCTTCATCCCTCCCTCTCCCCAGAACCTTAGCTCTAATCAGTCTTTTTCACATCTTGTGATTGTGCAACAATGAAGACTTGGTAACACAGCAGTGGCTGGAAATAGGTAATTGGGAATGTCCAATAAAATAGCAAAGAATTATACAACTACTAGTCATTTTTACTGGAACCTTGTCCTCTGATTTTTCAGGAGTCCCCATGCAGATTGAGAACATTATGAGGGTGAACCTAGTCTCATTTTTTTTTCACTCCACCACACTTAGCTGAGTTCAAGGGCACACACATGGGACACTTTAGCTGCATGAGTGAATGAGAAAGGTACTCTTCATACTTCCAAGCACTCTGCTAATTTGAGATGTGGTTATAGAAACATGAGTTCGTTGAAGAGAGACATTCAAAGGAGGATCTTAGCAAGCTAATGGGAAAATTGTGATTAAAGCAGGATGAAGAAATAGAGTGTAAGATAAACCATCAGCTGTGTTTTTCTGGGATCAAGGACTTTCTAACAAAGATTCCTAACCTTGAGGTTCTTTATTTCCCCCTACACACACATACTTCAAATTGTCACACATAAGCCTTCCCTGCAGCGAGGGGCCCAGTTTCTAAATGAGACACAGATGGTTTCTAGATCAGTCTGGAGCTTTAGAGGCACAGAAGTTGAGAATGAACAAGGAGCACACTCTGGTGGAATAGCGGTTTGGTCCATTGCCTCCAGCTGAGCACGGGCCACATGCATCCAAAGGACCAACATTTGTGTCCCAGGTCAGAGTGAACAACCAAGATGAACAATTAAGTGGACTGAATAAAATATTTCTTCCTCCTCTCTCTTCCTGCCTGCCTGCCTCTGCACACCTTCATCCCTCCCTGCTCCTTTCCTTTAAAAAAAAAGAAAGGAAGAATGAATGAGGAAGAACAAAGCAGGTGCACTTGTGTGAAGATGAGTCATTCCATATTCATTAACAAGAATGTATTAATGCCTCCTGTATATGGGAGATTATGTCGAGTGCTAAGAAGATGCTGAGAAAAAATGGACATTGCCCCTCTGTCCATGAGGAGCTGCCCCCTCTGCTGGAAGAAACAGAAAATTAAACATAATACAGTAACAAATGCTACAAGAGAGTACAGAGAGAGGAAGAGAGAGGCTCCAAGATGGAAATTCGAGTGGGAGAAGAAGGCAGCATTATGATTGACAGAGCAGCCAGGAAGCAGTAGGAGGGGAGCATTTTGAAGATCTAATGACTTGGGTTCTATGCTGACTCTGCTCCTGAATTCCTGTGTGCTGTAAGCAAGTGATGTCACTGCTGGCTTCCATTCAGGGATCTCTTCTGCATACCTGATGTACCTACTTAATCACTACAACAGCTTCTAAATAAATTTATTATTTCTATAAGAAAAGAGTCATTCAAGAGCTAAGGCAAGAATAGAAATGTCTGGGGCTGAAGAGGAAGTTGGAACTTGGGGCCCTTCCCTCCCCATAGGTGCCAGAAGGTGGCTATCTCTACCCCCTTTCTCTTTAAGCTCCAGTCTCCCTCATACTGAGTCCTTGAGTTTAGGTAATTTAGTCCACTTTAATTCGATTCCATTTTGTCTGGGTCTGCTTGGTTATGATCTGGAGGCCCAAAGAAAAATCTATCTCCCTGTAGACAATGACACAAATGAATGGGGTCAACCCCTCTATCTACCCAGCAAGCTGGTGGGGGGTGTCTCCCCTGTAAGCTCCCACAGCACTTTGCATATTACTCAACCTCACTCCTTATCACACTGTGTGGCTATTATCTGTTTTTATATCCAAATTTTCCTCGAGACTGTGAGCTCTCAGATGATAGGAGATTTGTCATGGTCATCTCTTTGTCCCTGGTGCCTGATATAAAGGAAGTCCTCTGGTAATGTTTGTTGCATAAGAGTAGATGTTTAGAGATAAACACAAGACAAAAAGTAAAAAGGACTCTAGCAGTTGGGTAAGAAACATAACATTTGTCAGAGGAAAGAGAGACTAACTCCAAAAACATTATAGAGGAGGGTACAGTTGATCTAAGTCTTGAAGGGCAATGGATAAAGAGGAATTCACCAGATACAAAAACAAGTTTGTGATGGGGAAGGTTCGGGGCAGGTGTGGGGTGAACTAGTGAAAGGCTGATGAAAGAGCATTCCAGCATTCCTGAGAAACCAACATGAGCAAGGCAGGGAGTCATGGGTATGCCTGACACCTTCAAGAAATGGAGTCATCCAGTAGCTGAAGTGGGGTAGGTAGGAGAAGGAAGAGGACAGTTCTCAGAGAACCTGGATGAGCAACAGTATCAAATACTACAGGGAAGTCAAGCAGAATAGACTGAGAAGAGAACTATGAAATCGGCAGTTTAGGTTTAGTGACCTTGGGAAGTATCCAAATAGTGATGGGGGCATGAAGCACTGGCCTCTAACAGATTGAGGAATGAATGAAAGATGCAAATAATCTTTTCAAGAAGTTTGGCTGCAAAGAGAAGGAATTATTTGGAGCAAAGCTTGAGAAAAGACCGGGGTTCTGAAGGAAAGGTTGATTTAACTCACGCCTCAAAAGAGTTAGAGGATGAAAGAGTCAAGTTCACTCTTTGCTGAGTGGAAGCGGGCTCTGGGGAGGCAGGGGATCTGGCTGGGCATGAAGGTGGGGATAAGTGAGACTAGAGTGGGACTGATTAGGGGTCATGTCTCCTACTACCACCTCTCCCTTTCCCTACCCAGAATTGGAGCTGGCCATTAGGATCACCCTCTATGCAGTGATCTTTCTGATGAGCGTTGGAGGCAATGTGCTCATCATTGTGGTCCTGGGACTGAGCCACCGCCTGAGGACCGTCACCAACGCCTTCCTGCTCTCCCTGGCAGCCAGCGACCTCCTGCTAGCTGTGGCTTGTATGCCCTTCACCCTCCTGCCCAATCTCATGGGCACCTTCATCTTCGGCTCAGTGGTTTGCAAGGCGGTTTCCTACCTCATGGGTAGGTGAGACAACACACCTACCCCTCTCCTGGCCCCTCTCCTCTCCTCATTTCTCAGTGGGCACTAGGGAAGTCACATTAGTGAGTTTCCCTGCACACGTTTCCTAAGTGACCTCTCCCTCTTCCCTTGTCTAGGGGTGTCTGTGAGTGTGTCCACGCTAAGCCTAGTGGCCATCGCCCTGGAACGGTACAGCGCCATCTGCCGACCACTGCAGGCGCGCGTGTGGCAGACGCGCTCCCACGCCGCTCGAGTGATCGTAGCCACTTGGATGCTGTCAGGACTGCTCATGGTGCCTTACCCGGTGTACACCGCGGTGCAACCGGTGGGGCCGCGCGTGCTGCAGTGCATGCACCGCTGGCCCAATGCGCGGGTTCGCCAAACCTGGTGAGGGAGCCTATTCCTGGGACTTCCCTTCTCCATGTCCATCAGATGCTTGCAACTGTTCCCCAGAAAATCCAGTTGCTCCAAGAATTACCACTCCAATTCCCTTTCCGCACACAGTACCCTGTGATTCCCACGTAGGGGCCCTTCCCAGTTTCTGGCCCTCCTCAGCAGCACCTCCAACTCCTACATCAACCTCTGGGGATTGGTCACCAAGTCTAGAAACATCAATCCCAGCCTCTTCCTCCATGGGTGATTGAGAAGGATAGAGACGGGCTTGATTGATCCATGCTCTGTCTGCAGGTCGGTACTACTGCTCCTGCTCTTGTTCTTCGTTCCGGGTGTAGTGATGGCTGTGGCCTACGGACTTATCTCTCGTGAGCTCTACTTAGGCCTGCGCTTTGACGGCGACAGTGATTGTGAGAGCCAGAGCCATGTCCGAAACCAAGGAGTGACAGGTGGGATGGGACCAGGGATCTGGAGGGACGGGGCTTATGAAAGGGGTGTGGCTTATGGAAAGGGGCGGGTCCTAAGGTAGATGGGGCGAAAGGATTGCAACTAGGAAGAGAGGCTGAAAATGGGGTCTCAGGAGCTGGCTGGGCTGGAGGTTGAGAGAACCCAGCCTTTCACTCTGACCACCCACCCTCTGTGCTCAGGTCCCAGTCACGCGAATGGGCGTTGCCGGTCGGACACAGGACTGGCTGGGGAGGACGGCGATGGCTGTTACGTGCAGCTTCCACGCTCAAGGCCAGCACTGGAGCTGTCCGCGCTAACTGCGCCCCCTGCTGGGCTAGTATCCGGCCCCCGGCCCACGCAAGCCAAGCTGTTGGCTAAGAAGCGAGTGGTGCGGATGTTGCTGGTGATCGTGGTGCTTTTTTTCCTGTGTTGGCTGCCAGTATACAGTGCCAACACCTGGCGCGCCTTCGATGGCCCGGGTGCGCACCGTGCTCTTTCAGGAGCGCCGATCTCATTCATCCACTTGCTGAGCTATGTCTCAGCCTGTGTCAACCCCTTGGTCTACTGCTTCATGCACCGTCGCTTTCGCCAAGCCTGTCTGGACACGTGCGCCCGCTGCTGTCCCCGGCCTCCACGAGCTCACCCCAGGCCTCTTCCAGACGAGGACCCTCCTACACCTTCCATTGCTTCCCTGTCCAGGCTGAGCTACACCACCATCAGCACACTGGGGCCTGGCTGAGGGGTGAGAGGTGTTGGGGTTGAGGCAGGACAGATCAATTCCTACAGCACAGACGCATTCACACACACAAGGGACACAGACCAAAACTGACACAAGAGAATGACACCCAGCAGCATGGATATGCATAGGAAAAGGTGATTTCTCCCACACAAAGGAAACAAACAGGACCCCTCAGAGGAGATGAAGCACACTTTTGACATGGGCCTGAGCCTGACACCTAGAAATACGGCACTGATCGTGGGCATACACAGACACAGCATTCCTAGCAGTGGACAATCCTGACGCAGTGGAAACTGACAGGAGCTGACCTCCTCACACACGTACAGTATTGGCACTGATTCTTGGACTCTTGAAACTGGCATGGGACTGAATCCTGAGATGCTGCAGACTGTCCCCAGTTGGATCTCACATTGCCCTTCCCCAGTCAGCACTGGAAACACCAAGCCACCTAATCTCCTAATTCCCTTACCAAATGGCTGTTTTGCACTGAAAGTTCCCTTTATTCCTTCCCAGTTGAATACTATGGCCCTGTCCCTTCCTCCCTGAGCCAACCTCCCCAAGACATAATAAATGACTTGGCTTCCTCCTAAACCTCCTTTCTGGACTTTTTGGGACAGGTGAAGAGGCATGGGGTTTTGTGGAGTCCTCCCTGTCTGGTTCCTCTCCCTGCTCCCCTTTCCTGTGCACAGCTACCTGCCAAAAAGCCCATGGCCTGAGGCCGTACTCTCTCAGGGTTGTCATTCTGGACCCACCTACAGGCCAGTGTCATAGGTAGCAGTTGGGATTAGGGGCAGGGGTGGGAGATCCCTGACATATCATGATGCTTGAACACATCTCCCAAAGCAATGCCATTGTCAAGGTGCCATAGTAATGCTCACTAAAGTTTTCATGAAAAGATGAAAAAGGGAGCACTATATAATAAGACTCAGTTTATTCAATGTGTGTTTGACCTTAGCAGAAGTACAGAAGTTAATTAAAGAGCAGGCCTTTTTAATGCACTCTTCCAGGGTGTTGGAACCCGGCCAATTTCTGGCCCCTGGGAGTGCCCTTAGTGACCAGAAACAATGAAGAGACTGGGGGTGGGAGAGTGGTAAAGGATGAGGACTAAAGGGCTGGACCTGAATAAGACTCCCAGAGACCAACCTCCCTTTTGACTATAACACTGATGAGAGAGAGAGAGAGACAGAGAGAGAGAGAGGTGTGTGCAACGTCACCCTCCACACACATAATGACATAGCTAGGGAGACAAATGACTTCACCCAGAATAGTTTATCAGAGAATACCATTTTGGGAGAGGCCTTTTTTGCTACTTTATCTTGTAACAGATGGGGAAACTGAGAGCCAGAGTCGATTAAGGTCATATAATGCATTAGAGCAAGACAGGGATAATCCTATTAAAGTAGACACTGAGCTGGAGAAGGAAAAGAGACCACACCCATCAGGAGGCAGACCCAAGTTTTGTGGGGCTGGAGCTTATAAATTCAAGTGCCTTGTGTTAAGAAAATAATTACAAATTTGCTATGACACTGACAAGGGCCTTGGAAGATGCCTGTGCAAGTGAAATTCAAGCCTTAGTAAATTCACCTATGCTGGACAAAGGGTGGATGAGGAGAAGGGCAGTGAGAAAGGAGACTCAGTCTTCTGTTTATTATACTGAGGCTGCTCCCATCCATTCTTTCTGCAGGACTCTGGGCTGCAAAAGGCAGGAGGAAGGAAGAAAAGGAGGTAGAAGGCGTTTCAAGCTGTCAACTACCACAGTGCTGGTTAAAAATAGAATCCCAGCTGGTCTGAGGAGCTGAAGACAAGATATTAGGCCTTTATTTCTCATGCCAACTTTTCTAAGGGCAGGAGCAGGATTGCCCAAAGGCTTTGCATCACTCCCCACCCTCTATCTCCACCCTCTCCAATCTCACCCTCCCTCCCCAAAGTCTCATCTGAAGATACAGTCCCATTGTCAGCCCCTCCAACTGGGACCTCAGCTACAGATGACCATCAGATGGCAGTGAGGAGACCAGTTGGGAAGGGCTCAATCTACCCTTTTGCAGCCAGGAGCATGAGCTTAAGTATGTGGCCCAAGGCTTCACCTAGAACCTGTTAATGACACCATTTCATACACTGTGCAAACAGGCCTTTAGTTTATAGAATACTTTGCACTCCTGTCACCCCGCTCTGTGCCTTATCTAGTCACTAGATGTGGCCTCTCAGAATCCGCCATCTATTTTCCATCTCTTGAAATCTGACACAGTATTTCAAGTTCATATTTAACATCACTGTCTCCAGGAGTTCTCTTGGTCATCCTAAGCAAAGCTTCTCTGCTTGTACAGCATTTCTGCTTTTATATTTATTTGTGTTCCTGCCTGATTGCCCACATTGGGCTAGGAATGGCTAGGTGTAATAGGAAGATAACTGAGCCTGGGCCTCCGTGGAGGGTTGTGAAATCTAATACTTCTCATTGCTATGTGACAGTTATTTTATATACACCCATTCATTTCCTTCTCATAACTCTTCTGCAGCACATTTCCCTTGGTTTGACAGAACAGGACAGTGAAGCTAAGAAAGCTGAAGGGAGTTACCCCATGTCCTATAGCTACAGAGTAAGAACTCAACCAGGTATCTGACTCCAAAGCTTTTTCTCTTTTCATTACACTGTGTTGCTTTCTTTCAAGCCTTGAAGACTTAAGTTCCAGTGGTCCTGCCTTTCAAAAGTTGTGTGATTTTTGTGCAAGTTTTCTCAACAATAAATTAGGAATAATGATATTAACCTCACATTGCAATTTTGAGAATTAAGTAAATAAAACAATGTTCAAAAATCCTTGTCATTGTACCAGGAACAGAGCATAAGAAGAGTAGATTAGAGATTACTTCCATACACACTAGCGTGACAGAACAGCACAAGGAAACAAGGTTCTGCGGTGACACAAGATCACCCCTAAGTGGGGGGAGGGGAACAGAGCTATGGTCCAATAGAAGCCCTAGGGCCTGCTATAAAAAGTATTGGGGTCAGATTTTGAACCTTAATGACTCTCATGCTCTTTTTTAAAAAAATTTAGCTCACATTAGTTGTTCCCCTTGGCCCCAGGTCTTAAACCTGGGATCCTGGGATATATGTGGGACTGCTCTCAAGATGTACTAGACCTCTAGGTCAGTAAGGTGCACGCACCATGCTCTTTTAACCACACGTTCTGACTTTCATCACCCAAGGGGGTCAGTCAGAGCTGAGGAGGAGCAAACTGATTGGGGGTAACTTAGAACTACTCAGGCTCAAAGTAGAAAAACAGATAAGTCTATAGATGTGTATGTTTGAATTCTTCAGTAAGGTCCATCCCTGGAGGAATGTCCCTGAAGATTCACCTCCTCACAATGAGGAGAGAAACTATCCTGGAAATATCACCCTCAAACGTTCCAGAAAAGCAGTTTTCCTGGCTAAGTCTCAGAAGTTTTGTGTGACTAAGGACACATCAGAGAAAAGGTGTCATAGTGAATGTTCACAGAGGATCTTACATCAGAAGCTGGTCTCTCTCAGACAACTCAAGCCAGAGACTTGAATAATCACATGCTCCAGTGAGTCAGTTCTGACTACTGGAGAGTAAAGGCTGTTTTGTGGAAAGACTTCATTCCGTTGAGTTATCTCTGGAGATGACAGGTGGGAGAAAAGCAAAAAATATAGGAAGGATAGAGAAGAAAATAGGCCTATCTAGGCATCAAAGCTTTGTTGCTGGGATTTAATACCTAGGGATGGAACCCTCTAAAGTTGGGAAAACAGTTTGCAGATTCTCATTCTTGGAGTCTCATTCACTGTCTCCTAATCTTAGGGCATGTTTAGTCAGCCAGACTTCTGGTCCATCACTGGCACCAAGCACAATGATTAGTATCTCTCTCTTAGTAAGGCTTAGTGTGTGGAAAAGAATCTAACCCAGCCATGTAATCACATATTGAGGGAAGGAAAGAGTTAACCACTTATGCCTATTGAAGTAGCACTTTATCTTAATCAAACAGTTTTGGTACCCAGAGTCCTAACTAACCATACAAGTATTGAGAGATAAGACATAAAAGAATGTACACTTGAATGATATGTATGAACTGCGTATCTTGACATGTAGTTGTGTTACATGAGGTGGAGCATCGATCTCCCCTGGAAAATTTACAAGCTCAGGGAGATTGTTAGAGGCCCTAGCATCGAGAAAATTCTAGTACCTGTCTGTATGTGTAATTCAAAGTAGTAAAAAAATAATCGTAATAACCATATAGTGAAGTTCAATAAATTTCTGCCTTCACCCATGATGAGCATTTGTGTCTTTTTTGTGACATTTCAAAGATTAAAACATTAATTTATTTTAACTTTTTATTAGTCATAAATGCAATCTCAATCTACTTCAGGACAAATAGCAGTCTCCAGGCCCCTGCCTTACCCATCTCCATTTCCCCTTTCCCAAAAGAAATCACTTTCAAGTCTTCTATCCACATTTTAGTATTTATCTCCATATCATTTATTAGCATGCCATTTATTAGCATACCTCTTAGTTCTTCTGTTTGACAGCATTTTCAGCTGAAAAGGAAGGTGAGGTTTTGACTATGTCTACCACCAGCTCACCAGATACAGACACTCCTATATGTCCTTCTTCCCAATAAAATCATAACAATTTTCATCATAACCAGGTTCCAGGATATTCACCTCCCTATATTCATGTTCTTACGATGTCCTGACCCACTTTAAGTAGGGCTGAAATGTATCACCAACAAAATAGTGCTTTGTTTAATAAAGATGGAATCCAATCTGTACCTGCCTGATTGGCTTCACTCACTTCATCTTAATCTCAGCCCTGTTACTCTTATTTTGATGCTTGCTGTGGATTTACTTTTTTTAAAAAAACAGTTTATTACCACTACGTTTTTATGCCTCTTTCAATTTTGCACCCAAGGCAAAAAACAAATTACGTCATTCACTTTACCATAGTCCCAGCCCTAACATAGTCTAGTAGCTTCTTCAGAAATGATGCATGGAAGGTAAATTTTCGATATTATTCATGTCTATATATGACTAATTCTACTCTCAGACTCTATCCATAATTTGGCTGGATATACAATGCGAAACTGAGATTTTTTTTTTTTAACCAATCTTTTGAAGATGCTGGCTTTACAAAGTTCAAAATCATTTGACTTTTGACCCTTTGATTAACATCGTGACAGCTGATTTTGGAATTTGGTTGGTTATAGTGGTCAGCCCTATTCACACTGGGCCAGGACCCAGTTTCACAGTGGAGAACTAAAAACTGATTGCAGGTTTCTGAGCCACTTGCCAAATGGGAGCTTCGTTGTAACATAATGTGTTTAGGCTGTTTGCTGGTGAGCTCCAGTTATCAGGATCTGTTAGACTTTTCTCACGGGCTGGTCAGAGCTCCTAGGGAAAGTAATCACTTTCTTGGGCAGGATAGAGACCTGGGTTCCTGGGTGCAAGCATTTGGGAACCACTGGGAGAAGACTGCTTTAGGATTGGTCGAGTAGGCATTTAGCATGCTGATGTGCTCTTAACTTCCAATTATTTTATGTTATCTCTGCCTCCAGCTCTGCCTGTGGGACCCTTAGTTTTGCCTTCTCCAGAAAGCTCTCCTGTTTCCTGTTAGGTGAAAAGAGCAGTAGAGGTAGAGTTAGGGAAGGGATCTAGGAATCTATCTTTTTCTCAAGAACTTTCAGCCAATCTCTTGTTTTACCTTTATCCCCACTTCCAGAGGTGTCTTGAACTTCTAATCCCTAGCTCTTTTAAAAGGTCTGCTATTTAATCATGGTGGGTCTTCGCTTACCTGTAGTATCAGGTTTCTGCTCATTTGGGTCTGCTAGATCAGTAGTCACCTGTGCATCTATTTTTCAGTTTCCAAATTTTTGTCATCTCCTGTTTTTCTCACCATCTCTGAGGAATTATGCCTTTAAAAACAAGATCTTTCTCCACTCAGTTAAGAGATCAGGGCAGTCCTAAAGTGCTGTCAGAGAGGTAGCAGATTGTAGGGCACTGAAGCATGCTGCACACATTGGCCTAGAATAGAGGAGAAATCTTTTGCCAAACTGCCTTTCACTTTCATGCATATTACAGATTAGGAGAAAAAAAATCCCTTAGTCTAGTTGTAGTGGGTTTAAAAAGAGACCAAAATGTTACACCTGTCTTCAAAGTGTAATCTTTACTGAGAAGTGCCCTCGGCTTCTGTTTAGTGTTTCTGTTCAATTGTCCAGCACCAGTTGGGCTGCCCTGGGAGGTAAAATTTGGCTTTTACAGGCGAGGATGCATGTGGAAGCTATCATTTTGCTGCTGGCATCATCAGGCATTCCTCAAATAATCCTTTGAATTCTAACACTTATACTTTAAGAACTATAAACACAATGATAAACATGAGTTATTTCACATAAAGATCATGGGCAAAGAAGACACTAGCAGAGATGCTAGCTGAGTGGCACTTGCCTGGGTCTTTGCTTTGATGGGCTGCCTCCCAGGAAGTCCTGTGAAGGCAGAGCCTAAAGGAGGGACTCGTCCAAGCTAGTTCCAGAAGAAACGAGGCCAAAAAGCGAGGTGCTGGCACATCCTAGTGACTAGCAGTAAGGCCACAGGACACAGTCCACACACATCTCATGGACCCAGGTCATGTCCCAGGGTGGGGAGACAAGATGAATAACAAAATGAAAAAAATGAAAGTTCTTCTTCCTCCTCTCTTCCTGCCTGTCAACTTGCCTTTATCCAACTGCCTGCGCCTTTCCAGTTTTTTTGGGTTGGTTGGTTGTTTTTCAAAAAAGGAGGTGGTTCAGTTTTTCTAGGTCTTCCCACACACCACAGGCAAAACTTTGATTTTCCATTGTCACTGACCAGTAGCTCTTCTTTCCTTGGACATTCCCCAGGAATAGTCCTATCTGTGCAATTCTGCGGGGCTGCCCTCTCCTTGCCCACCCTCTGGGTCCTCTCCTAGGGAGCATGTGAAACCCATGTGCTCCTAAGCACTTTCTAACCACTGTGAGAACTCTGGCCACACACCTCAGCTGAAGGGAAGGAGAAAGACCCCTGCATACAGGTGCTGCTGGCTGACACAGACTTCCAGGCCAGGGAAGCAGGAGAGAAGGGAGGAGGAGATGCAAAGAAGAGTGGCCAGAAGGAAGGTGTTCTGCACTGAAAGGATGAGGAAAGAGGGGTTTGAGTGAGAGTGACCAGTCCAGAGGGGGAGTTGATGAGCAAGAAAAAGAAAGACCAAAGTGAAGTGGAGGTTGGAAAGTGAGGTTGGGAAAAGAAGCCCTTAAGAGCAGAGCCAGTGTGCTCACTCACTCCAGTGAGGATCCCTCCCCAGGGACAGGAAAGCATGTTGCCTGAGCCCAGAAGAAGCCACCTGGGAAAGTCCTGATTCTAAAATATTTTGACAACCTAGCAGGGGTCCCACTCAACAGGACCTGGCAGTTGCTGCTGGAGCTATTGGTTTGGGGTGTAAATGTGATCTGGCAAAATGCAAACAATTGCAATCCCCCTACTGCCTAGTCCCAGAATGCTTAATAACCCTTCAGAGTACTTCTCATCTAATGAGTTCCCTGCAGCAACACTGGTAATGTCATGAGGTGGTCACATTATCCCAATTTTACAGGCAAAGAGGTTCAAATGCAGGTGAAATGACTTGCCCAGTCACAGATCAAGCAAATAACTGAGTAGGAACAATAGGCTGGTTACATTTTTATTGAATTTTATCAGCCAGTCTTATATAAAAATAATTATAGCAAATTGTGACTCTGTGGCAAGAGGTGACACAGAGCCAATGACTTGCTGAGCTTCCCTCCACCCAAAAAAAGGGATCCTTGGAATGAAAAAGTATTCACTTCTTGTCCATAAAGTGCAGGAAGGCAAATGCTGCCCCCACGCCAGGCCTCAGGTCTCCAGGCCCTCAGCAGCATCTGAGAGTCCTCCACGGGGAGCCCGGCTGCCTTTACTCTGAGTGATAATCAGTCCAAAATTATCTTCATTGGTTCGTGCTGCTGTACCAGAATACAGTTGACTAGATGGGTGATGAATGACAGAAATACTTTTCCTACAGCTCTGAACACTGGGAAATCCAAGACCAAGGTGTTAGCAGGTGTGCTGTCCGGAGAGGGTCTGCTTCCAGATGGCCACCTTTTTGCTGTAACATCATGTGGTGGGAATTGCAAGGGAACATTCTCAGACTTCTTTTATAAGGACTTTAATCCCATTCATGACAGCTTTGCCCAGATGATCTAATCACTTCCAAAATCTCCAATTCCTAATCACCTTTGGGGTTAGGTTTCGGCACATGAATTTAGGAGGGGACACAAACATTCTGCTCATCACAGAGCCGTGAAGGACTTGTTCCTTAGGTGGAATCAAGAATGTGAAGGTGAAATTGTAGATCTTTGTTCTTCAAGACTGAAGCAGTGCTACAGCCTTGTATCTTATTTCTTACACTGGTTGCCTGTTCTGCCTTATTGTTTTGGAATGTCCTTACGCTTTCTTCTAGTTGGTGAGCAGGTTATATATATAATGCAGATTTTTTTTGATCTGTTGATGCTGAACCCTGATTCGGTGACTTTGGAAAGGTGGGTAGGTGTCAGCAATTGTAAGATCTAGAGGAAGAGCTTTCCAGGCAGATGGAACTGGGGGAGAAAGACTCTAGAACAGGAATGACCTTGGCTAGTTCAAGAAACAGAGGTCCAGTATGGCTGGAGCACAGAACCAGAGTGAGGGGAACAGCATGAAATGAATTCAGAGGGGAAGCAGGGGCCTAACCATAGTTGTGGGGAGGAGGCTTGTGGACTAGGGTATGAAATCAGGTCAGGGTTGGGCTGCTGGAAGAGATAGGAATGTCCCCTTAGAGTCCCCAGTTTAATACTGCAGACCAACAGAGTTGATGAAACAAGAAAATCCATGCCTCCTAACTGAAGGAAGCCAGTAGAGATGAAGGAGGGTGAGCAGCAGGAAACACAAAGACGGCTAGTTGGCAAAGTCCTAAGCAAACCTAAAGAACCTTACTATGAGACACACCAACTTGAAAAACCCCAAAATGAGGAGTGTTAAAACATGCGAGACCACAAACCCAATTCAAATCTATGCCTGTCTTAAGTGACTTCCCTCTGGAGGAGTCTACCTCCAAAGATGGAAGACGCTTCTTCTAATGATCTTCTCTATAGAAAAATGAGAAATCTTTTATATTGTTGATGATAGTGATGCAAGTTTAACACTCACTAGCTCATGGTTTGTCCTCTAAAAATGTGTAGCTATAATATTTTTTTCATATATAGAAAGAAATTATATATATGAGAGAAATACAGAGAGAAATTATATCTAGAATATATATATTCCAACTGTAAATTCTTAGATATGTAGATATATATAATTTTAAGATTGTATGATGGTAGATATGGTTACAATTGGGCATAAAGTCCTAAAGCGGGGAAAACTACTGGATTATAATACCACACAGTAGATTTCTGAATTCCAGTGAGTTTCTGTACAACCCTAGCCTTAACTACATCATTAGAGATAACATTATAAAAAGAAATCTTAAATATTTGTTTTATAGTACTTTTTAAAATTATCCACCCCTTCTGTCTGAGTGAACGTTACCACCTTGCACTATGCCAGCATCATCTCTCACCTGGGTCATTGCAATAGCTAACTTAGCTTACTCCTTCCGCTCTTGCATCCTCAGGCTATTCCTCAAGCAGTATTCTCAGTGAATTTTCTAAATACAGAATCAGAACTTCTTTTTCCAACTAATTGTAGGCCATGTTGTTTGGATCAACCCTCCAGCTGAAAACAACTAGAAAGAGAAAATTTTAGCAACATACAAGAAATATTTTCTGAAGATCAGTGAAAAGATGACAAAACAACAAGGAATTTTTATGCCAAAAAGTGAAAGTAGGGCGAGGGATTACAAAGGCACAGGAACTGCTTTGCCAGGAAGGCACTTGTGAACACCCGCAAGTAAAATTCTGGTTTTGACAGCATCAAGGAACCCAGTGTACTGTAACCAAAGCCAGGAACTGGGAAAGTAAGAGTCCAATAGGAGTTTGTGGTGGATGCGGCTCTAAGGTACTCCTCTATCCTACACCCCACCACCATAGGGAAAGAGGCACGTGACTGTAATCTAATCAAAGAATACGACAAAGTGATGGGATGGGATTCCTGTGGTTGTTGTGTACAAGACTCAGTCTTGGTAGCAAACATTTGGCAAATGGCTTAGGGCAGCTGCTAGCAATAAATCAAAGCCACTGAATCAAGAAACCTTATGCCTGTATCTATAAGGTATTACTATCCTAGTCAGATTCTCTCCAAAATGTGGGTTTCTGAGTTGTTTTCACACATTTACTCTTGTCTCTAGATCGCCAATGCATTCTTTCTTCCCAGCCCCAAACATGCATCTTGAAATACTTCTGTATCTAAAATGCATTTCTCCCTTCCGTTCTAAGAGCTGGCAGCTTCAGAGAAATGTGCTTTTGCAATAACACCTGTTCAGCTACATGGAAAAAACAAAGGTGAGCAAACAAACATCTAGCTTAGGCTGCACCTGATAATTCCCTGACTTATTATGTTCAGTGTTTTTCAAATTTCTGTTATCATAAGAATTGCCTGGGGCTCTTCTTAGTGCTACTTTTGGTTTGCATCCCCTGAAAAATATGATTCTTTAGGTTTGGCTAAAGCCCAGTAACCTTTTTAAAAAGCACCTAGGTGACTCTTAACTTTCATGGAATAGTAGAAATGTGGATAGGAGGTGAGATTTAAAAAACTGGCTAAGCTATTGATTATTCTGAGTGAACAAATTATTTCCTGCTAGGAGAAGAGCAGAAACTACAAACTAATATGCAGATCTGTTAAGACAGTTGTAACATGGCCCATGTGTGGACAGAAAGATAGAAGCGTACATAAAATACTTTAAGGCAGGTGTGCTCTGGTGCCTAGCAGTTTAGTTAATCAGGGCCTTGATTCAAAACCTGAGGTTGGGAAGATAACCAAGATGAACAACTAAATAAAATAAAGGGCTTCTTCCTCCTGTCTCTTTCTGCCTGCCTGAGTACTCACCTGCATTCCTGCTTGTATCTTTCCTTAAATAAAAAAAACTTTAAGATAAGAAGATTATGTTTCCATTGAATGGCAAATAATGAACCAAGAAAAAGGGATTCTGTTTGTGGGCATCTGCCTTTAGCTTTATGAAGGAAGTAGTATTCTCTAAGTTATAGTACTCTCGAGAGCTCTCAAATGATTACTAAAAAAAAAAAGAAATGGAACTCCAGGAAAGGAAAATAGTTTCCAGTAAAGAAGGAGAGGTAGAAAAATCCCTAAGTTAATTCTAGTAAAAGCAAGAAAAATGAACTATTCCTTCCATTCCTACAAAGAAAATCCCTGCGCAAAGAGGGGAGGTAGAAAAGATCAGTTGGTAATGAGTGGTCAGTCTGAAGCCCCAGTGCAAAGATCTGACCAGCTTAGTGGAGAGACGGGCGAGCAGAGAGCAGAATCCTGAAATGCCTACAAGGAAAATGGAAGAAAGAGCAAGATTTGGTCCTGCCGGAGGGTCCTCAGTTTTCACACCTTCAGGGATCTCTTTCTGACTCCATAACTGATCAGCAATTCCTAGAACTTTTGTCCTAAATGCCGAAACTTTTGCTAATCCACTCCAATAATGAGTGGCACCCTGAAATCCCCCGACACTTCCCTGCCTGCTCTGATGGCTCCCCGGCCTACTTATCCAGCATCTTTCATTTGTTCAGAAGTCCTGTTTCTTCCTGCAATAGGAACACTTTTGTTCAGCAGTTTCCTCTGCCTGAAATCTCCCCCTCTTTACTTGGCTCACCTCTATTAATCCGTCAGGTCTCTGTTCAAATATTTTTTACTCCGAAAAACTTTTCCTACTCCCTGAGTATAAGTTGTCCTCTGCCCATTACCTCTTAGACACCCTTTTAGTTTGACTTCTTAGCACATGCAAACATTTAAGAGCACATATTCATTGGTGTGGGTGGTTCTCCCTTCCCACAGTAAACTCCATACTCCCATCTATTTTCCTCACTATTCTCTCCTCATTACTTAGCCCAGCGTTCTCTTTCACCATTAATATTTATTTTAAAAGAGAGGAAGGAGGGGATTATAACCTTAATAAAGTTTAGCCTGAGACCTTAGAAAAACTCCTTTGTCCAAGAGCCTCTGCATTCTCAAGACCCTAATCCCTTTCCTGTCTCCTCTAGCTTGTGTCTGCATTCAAATCCTGATTCAATATTCATTCACTGCATTATACTGCATAAATTGTCTTCATGGCTTAAGTCTCAGTTTCCTTTTCCTATAAAGTTGAGATAATAACAGTCCCTACATCCTAGGGTTGTTAGAAAGTTTATAAGAGAATCCATGAATTTGACAGAATACCTGGAAAATAGCAACTGATTCAGGTTGGCTGCAATTATTATTGCTGCTAATAACCTCTAAGATTCAAGCTATTGGGCTTTTTACACACACACACACACATTTTATATATATATATATATTACACACACATAGTATGTATTACATATATAATATGTATTGTAAGTCACAAATAAATATAAGCACAATAGAAAAAAAAAGAAAAGTTTACAAGCATGCAAATTCACAGGAAAAAGATAATTTTAAATTTAAATCTAAATGTGAATTTTAAAAGGATATATATAATCAGCATAGAGAGAAGGAGGATGCAGGGCCTAGTCTGGCTCTCAGACCCTTTTACAGTTCTTCCCTCTAGTGTGGGGGGAGAAGGGAAGTTCCTCCTTCCTTGGTGTGTGGCCTTGTGCCCTTTCTCTGTGGGAGACCACTGCTTCTCTGCTTCTCTGTGCTCGTTCTTATGGAGCACACATGTGACTCTCTGGAAGTCACATGTTTCTCTACCTCCTATGTCCCTTAAAAAACTCTTCATCAGAAATTACTTCTAGGATTCCTCAGTGATGCCTTCTGCATGCTTTCCATAAACTCCCTTGTGATTCTTGTCACTGCTTCCTGCATCCAGCTCCTAGAATACTTACTGCCCTAGGACACAGTTATCACCTCTGACACTACCCCAGATTCAAGAGTCTCTCCTCAAGTGGAGAGAGGGCCCTATTCTCAGCTCTAAGTCATGCAGATTCAAGGTAAGTAAGGTGGTAGAGTTCTTGTCAGGGGATTCTGCAAGGGACTCCTTTAAGGAATGGAATTGATCCCAGAACTGGATCCAGAGAAAGTGCTGGGCTTACAGTCCTCCAATCTGCCTTCACTCCATTTCTCCCTTTTTTTCTACCTTTTCCTCAGGTTATTCCCTCCCTTAGGTGTGATTCACAGGGTCAGCATACCCTAGGAGGTTGTTATAAATGAAGACTCTCAGACCTGTATTTTAACAAGATGACAGGTAATTCCTATAGACATTCAAGTTCAAGATATATGATGTGTAGGACAGAACATTTGACTTCTCCTGCTCTGGTTATTCATATCCAACCCGATTTGTAGCCCCCAAGCACCATCTCTTTCTTTATGCTCTTCATTGTGCAGGTATTCCATGGCTGCTGAGCTAGTCATCCCATACATAGTGCTCAGTAGTAGCAGGGATTCTACTTATAGAGCCTCACTTCCCTTCATCGTAGACTTCCTTGTAATTCAAAATGAGAGGTTATCATATACAGATAAATGACAAACTGAAGGAATGTGTAAATGTAGCACTTGGGGATCTAGTACTCCATGATCTTGGTGGACATCAATACAGGCCCTTCCTCTTATGTGGCACTTTTGTGAGAACCTTGGCGATGGCTCCCCTGAAAACACTGGACTCTTAACACCTTCTCTGCTGGCCACTGGCTCCACTGATTTCTGCATTTGATTCCAATGCCCTGTTACCAACAGTCTCCAGCAGGAAGCCCACTGAGGTGGGGTCTCCTTAAAAACAACCCTCATGTGATTTCCTCCTTCCCCCATCTGGTTCACAAGGAAACATGTTCTTCTGTGATTTATGTGCTTCCCATTCTACCACCTGACTCCAGCCATGACCTTTTGCCTTAATCTTTCCCTGCATAGGTCAAACACCAGCTGCTTTGGCCCTTTCAATTCTGAGGGAATTAGTTTTTCAATCAAATTTTTCAAAGCTCCTTCTCAAGAGACTTGAATTAAAAAAGGAGCACCACCTCCCCAAGAGCGAAGAGGTTAGAAAATGCCACAGTGCATGAACTATCTTTCCCAAAGTCTCTTTCTTCAAGTTCTTCAGCCTCGAACCTTAATGGAAATGGATTGAAATGTGGTTCTTAATCAAAGAGTCACAATACTACCTCAGACTAGCTCATTGGTGATCTTGGAACCAATTTTGAAGAGAAGGGACTTGCTACCTACTGATTTTCCTTGTTTCTGGGCCTTCGTTGATGCCAAAATAGAGTCCATGTTAACATCATGCCCTGTCTTCTAGCCCCACTATGCACCTATGACATCTATTTTAAAGCCCTTGGAGGAGAAGGATGTAGCTCTACATTTTGAAGACTACTTGAGATATGCAAATGATAGCCTGCCATCTTTTTTTCTTTCATTGAAAACAGAAACTATCTTTTGTTACAGAATATTTTTGTAAGGATTGCTTTTATCTGTTTTCCCCACCATTTAGAGATGATATGGGACAAATCACCATGACTCTGGGTCAAAGTAGATTTTTATAGAGAAGTAGGGGAAGCCTACTGCTTGGCTTGTTGAAAGCAGTCTAAGACAAAAGATTTTAGATTGGTGAGTGTTTTCTTTTCACATTGGGAACTAAAGTTAGGGAGATTTTTGACACATTCAAGTTTATTTTTTAATCTTTAGCTTTATATACCAAGATTTCAGAAACTGTGTGGTCAGGCTGATGACATTGTAGGTGGGAGCGCTGGTCTAACTGAATGAAAGATGTGGGCTGGCTGGGGTTGGGGAAGGTGGGGCCTGCCAGGGACTGAATTACAGGCCGTATCTTTGCAGTATAAGAAATGAAGTCAGTATCTCAACCTTAAAGATAACCTTCTGTAGTGAAAAGTTTGCACTTCAATAACACTTAGACATAGTACACCCTCCCCATTTTCTGATTCTGATTCTGTTGGAGCAGTTTCCTAAGACTTCTAGACAACAATGTAACTGAACTTCTACTGTTTTAAATGTGCTGCATTTGAAAATTTTTCTTGCAGAAATCAACTCAATAACATTTTAAGAATTCAAGGTCTTCAAATTTAGGTAAATCTTTACAAAATGATTAGTGTAATATTTGAGGTTTAATAAAAAACAGCTGTTTTCTCCGATTCATTGCTATGAAATAGAATTCCTAGCAGTGGTCTATTTGGATATGTTTTTTCTAAATTTATGCAGGTTTTATTGATCAAGTAAGCTAACATTACACCTAATTTTGATATTGTGAGCAATGTAAATATGTGTTAACTAAATTGAATCGTTATTCTGAAAAACTTTTTTATTTCAGCAATAATTTTGCTTTGTAGTATGTCAGTTTGAAGATAATTTTTAAGAGCTTAGCAAACTTAAAATATTGGACCCATTAAAATTGAGTTAATTAATGGATAATCATTTAATAGCAAGATCATTCCTAAGTAAAATATTGAAACATTCATTATAAAGCAGAATTTTCAATTTATATGTTTTTTGTTCTTATGGTTATATGCTACATATAAATATATATTTGAATCTATTAATGAATGTGCTCATTTTTGTCAGTTTGATAGTTTATGCTATAAAGCGTTGTATAACAATAGAAAGCTATGTTATATGTATTTATGAGCCCTACCACTCTGTTAAAAAGTTGGTATGTATCCCAAGGATCTGGATTCAGGACCCAGGTTCAAGATCCAGGTTTGGGGTAAACAAGCAAGATGAACAACTAAATAAAATTCATAAAATGCTTCTTCCTCCTCTCTCTTCCTGCCTGCCTGCTTCTGTTTACATTCATTCCTGCCTACCTTTCCTAAAAAAAAAAAGGCTGGTGACATAAATTCACAATTACCTACATACATACTCTTTAACCTCCCCTGCCCAGTTTTTTCTGTTAAATAGAAGTTAGTTTTGTTAAAAATTGTAAACTTATGTGAGTGGTTGAGACTATATTGGCAAGAAAAAGAGAAATATAACTGTACACATGCTTATGTTTTTCAAGATAAAAGAGTAGTTTTGTCCTAAAGAAGATTCTTGGGTTTTGTGGTTTTGATTTTTGTCTCCAAACCCCTTGCACTCTTCAAATATACTGAGAATCTTAAAGAGTACACATGTGTGTGTATGTGGTTGATGGAGGATAGATTAGTAGGTTATTTAATTACCAACATTTATAGTAATGGAAATTGAAATTGAGAAATGTTTGTGATTCTTATTTATTGAAACATTTGAAGATAGCAACAATGACTGTCACGTATTACAAATATTTTGAAAATATTATGAAATACTTCTGAAATCCCAGATGACCTGAGATGGGTCCTACAGAAAGTGTCAGTTTGTTCTGAAATACAAAAGAACACAATTAGAATTAAACTTCTAAATAATTTACCACTTCAAACATTTTCAAGTGTACAGTTCAACAACATTAAGGATGTCTAGTTGTAGGTAACCATTACCAACATCCATCCCTAGAAATTCTTTATTTTCCAAAACATAAGCTCTGTTTCCATTAAGCAGTAATTCACCACCGAACACAACGCACATGCATCTGGCAACCGCTGTTCTACTTTCTGTTTGGAAATCAATTTTATTTGCCTTCATTTATAATACCCGAGTCTTAAAAATTATGCAACTACTGTTCACATCTTAGCAATGTATGCTCAATTGTAATGGTCTTGTTTTCATGGTTTATTGCGTTTACCTACCATATGAAAAGTTCTTTTTCTTTATAATTGGCCCAGGACACAAAAGATTCTGTGTCCTACCAGGATAATTTTTTATACTTTTCTTAGCAATACTATGTTCTTGATTATTTGTACATATTACAACTTAGAAATTTTGTATATCTCAAGAATTTTTCCTGTTTTACAAGTACGCTCACTGATTTTTATAAATAAAAATATATTATTAAGTATTTTTGAAAATATCCTTAATCATTTGACAAACGAATTTTAAAATTAGAGACACTTTGTCTATAGATTTATTTAGAGGAAGAAAGGATAGCCTTGTTTCCCATAACACAGGAACACCTGAATTTCCTTGTCAGTAGCATTATTCTTGTTATGAACTCTCTTCAGTAATTACCATCATTTTAAGTGTCTGGCATCTACAGACAGTTGGAGTGTTACTTGGCTGCTTTCCTGAAGGCTCTGCAATCCACTGCAGGCTATAGTTCACATCTTGAATAAAGACGCATGGTCTCAGAGCTCGTGGAAATGGACAGTACCCAGTACTTCAAACAACTGTCACTTCAAAGATTAGATCTTGGGTACGTGTATTTCTGATAGCATTATTTAAACAACTTGAGACTGTACCGTTAGACTAAGTCAGGATTTCAAGAACACTTTTTATTATCAAGAAGAGATGGGTCATGATACAGCCAACTCAAGATACAGCAAAGCAAGAATTGATTACATGGTACTAGATGAACTAATGAAAGATGATTATAGCTATTTATCTGGAATACTATTGATTTTGAATGTTCTATTTAAGTCCAAGTTTTCTATAACAGCTAACATTTTAGTAGATTCTGATTTTACAAACTGAAATAAAACTTTTTTAGATGATATTTTATTCTCCCTGCCTGACTTCTCACTCCCCAATTTTAGAGGATTTTATTAAATTTTCTTACTTTAAATGGTAAAAATCTACTTGCATAGGTTCAATAAGAATCCATCTTTCTTTTTTGCTTGATATAATTATGAAAACTCTGTTATGCAACTAAGGCCTTTGTGGGATGTCATTCTTAAGCAAGATGCTTATTTGATTGAATTCAACCAGCTACCATTTTCCTCAAAAAATATTTTTAAATATCATTGCATTCACCTGAAATTGTGGATTATGAATAACCATTTATACTTTTTTCCTTTTAAAATGGATTCCCATTTTAATAATGTTGTTAATAGCTACTCATTTCCTTTACTTTGGACACAAAATTCAAAATAAGCCATTTTCATCACTTTATTCTTCTAGATTCTTCCAACTTTCCTCCACACTGCTTATAGGAAACAAAATACTGTTATCAAAAGCATATTGTTGAATGTCAGTTAGTGTGTTAGTTATGAAGATTAGCTGTTCAAAACGGCTCAACTATTCTTGTCTCCTTTAATATCCTTCATGAAGACACAAAAGTCTAAGTTCATGTATTGGCACTCCCCTGCATCAGAGTGGCTTCAACACAGTTGGACAAGTTTTCTTGTGTGATATCTGCTGCTAATTGGGTTAGAAACTATGCTGTATGAATAAATTCTATCTGCAGCCAAGTATCTTCATGTAATTGGAAGATTACTAGCCCAGTTCTAAATAAAAATTCCTACTTGACTTCCTAACCTCAGGAGAGCAAGTCTGAGTCTTAGAAGTCCAACCTGATATATCTCTACAAGATACACCTCCAAATGGACAGGCCAGGTCAAGTAAAAGAATGATTTATGATACAATATGAAGCTCCATCTATCAAGTTTATGTATGGTGTAAGATCTGTGATAACGAAGAAATAATTTGGAGATTGACCTCAACAATACTGCCAATGTTCCAAAATATTTCAATATCTTGCTGTGATCCATACAGAAAAAGACCACTTGGAACGGATTATTCATGAGATTTCCAAATACATCAAAGGCATCTACCTCTTTCAACTTGAGATAATATATGGCAGCAATGAAGGCCATCCCTTGACATAGTCGATATTAGGTCTTCCACATGAGTATGCTCCTACAATACTATGTCAAACATCATGAAATGAACCATGCTCCTGAAAGATATAGAGAAATGGAAGTACATAGAATATATCCAGATTAATTCCAGAACTGTATCCGGATCATCAATACATGCATCTTCTGTATCACCAAAGCTTGTTTCACCAAAGCTTTTCCAACTGTTCCCTCCCCTAGAGAGAACAATTTCATAAAGTTCAGGGGTGATATTAAGTTCACATCCAGCAGTGAACCTCCACATTTTGCAATGAACAGTAGGGGAAATCACTGAGCTTTCATTCTCCAACTTTTCTCCTGAGACATTACTTCCCAACCGAGCATTTTTCACTGGTCAAAAATGCCATTATATTTTCATTTTCTTCCTGCTTAAATTGAAGAGGCTTTTCCTCTTTTTAAAAATATATTGCTTTCATTTCTCAATTTTGAGACTCAGTCCAAAGTTCTAATGTTCTCATCAGTGAAGTAAAACTTCTTTTCCAAATTCGGCAGGAAGACTTCCTTGGAGCAGACAAAGATTTTTGTAAACCAAAAACAAAAGCAATCATCATTCATGGGGTGGTCTATACTCAAGAATCAGAGCTGTGTCTCAAATTCAAAATTCATATGCTTTGAAGACGGAGGTTATGGTTCACTGATCCTGCCTGTCTTGCTTCATATGCCCACTGAATGACTTTGGAAGTTTTCTGAAGAGTCTCTGCAGGAGCGACTTCGCCAGATTTCCAACCAGGAACACTACAGGCCACTAATTATCACTCCTCTTGTACTATTTGGGTAAGGTTTCAGCTGGTCAGGGACAGGTGGAGGGGCACTCTGGAAGGGGTGTCCTTCACCTGCTGGCAACTCCACAGACTAGAGTGTGCAGCTGTGGCACAAGCGCCATCTCTGTGAGGCACAGGCTGCCCATGCATTGAATGACCTTGTCATAGGACACTTCTCCAAAGGACATGATCATAAGGGCAACAGAAGGGGCTCCCTGACAACCTGTGGAAGCTGTTACCAGTGCCTAACCTGTCACTTTCATGGAACTAAGGCAGGCTTTGTGTAGACAGTGCTGGCAAAGCTTTCCTGGCACCTGGCTTATAGGGTCTAACCTTAGGCCAGGAACCTAGGAATGTTTTTGAGGAATTTAAGAAGAGAAGAATCCCCCCAAAATGTATAGGTACAGCAGATGCTATTGATGGGTAGAGTTTCTTGGACTTGGCTTCTTTGCTCCAGGATAGTAAGTAGAAGAGAGTTTAGCAATAAAAAAGTAAATAACCCATCAAAAAATGGACAAAAGAACTGAACAGACACCTTCTATAGAAGACACAGATGACCGACAGACACCTGAAAAAATCTTCTGCATTACTAATCATGAGAGAAATTCAAATAAAAAGTGCAATGAGATACCAACTCACTCCAGAGAGAATGGCCTATGTCAAAAACTGGAAACAGCAGGTGTTGGAGCGGGTGTGGAGAAAAAAAGAAACTTCTACACTGTTAGTGGGAATGTAAATTGGTGGAGCCTCTTTGGAAAACAACATGGAGAGTCTTCAAACAAATAAAGATGGATCTACCATTCAACCCAGCAGTCCCACTCTTGGACATATACCCAGAGACACAAAATCTATCATCAGAAAAAATATCTTCACCCCTATGTTCACAGCAGCACACTTCACAATAGCCAAGATATGGAAACAACCTAAATGCCCAACAACAAATGGTGGATAAAGAAGCTGGGGAATATATACTCAGTGGAACTCTATGCAGTTACAAAAAAATAACGAAATTGTACCCTTTGCCACAATCTTGATGGAGCTAGAGGGGATCATGTTAAGTGATATAAGTCAGAAACAAAAATAAATACAGGATGGTTTCTCGCATATGTGGCATATAATGAAATGAAACAAAATAAATAGATAAACCCTAGCGAAAACTCTCAGGACACAAGAAGATGACTGTTAGAGAGATGCAAGAGAAGAGGAAAGGAAAGAGGGGAAGAGTTGGGGGTAAAGGACACTGGAATTCTGGTGGAGGGTGTGGTGTGAAATATAGACTGAGATACAATGTCAATATTCAAAAATTAATGTAGCATTGTAAACAAAAGTTTTCATAAATATCAATAATATTTTAAAAAGAGGTTTTAGAAGTCCAACCTGAGATTGTTTATACAAACCACCAGCAGAAAAAAAGTAAAGGAGGCCCTTACAGTAAATTAGCATTCTTGCTGCACCTGTGTAAATAATCAGGTCAAATCTAATGAGTCCAGGCTAATTTTGTGACTGAGATTCTTTGTGATGAAAAACAGGGACGCTATAGGGGAAAAAAATGTGCTTAAATGGAAAATTGTGTGTTGTCATTCTAAAGTACACCTGGGCTGCGTAACTCTAATTCTGCAAATTGTAGATAATTTACAGCTGTGCTGAATAATCTTATCCATAGACATGCAAACAAATTCTGTCCAGTGGAGGGAAAAAGTAAAACAATTTTGGCTCTATTTCTACATTCAATATTGATATGTATGTAAATATACGTAAGTGTTCTGGTGATTCTCCTTTTAACTGACGAACATTTCACTAGTTTCCTCCTTAGCGATTAAATAAAATCATTATCATGTGCTTATCCTTACATTTGTATGAAAGTCATGATTTTATCTCTTTTTGAAAACACCTGCTCAGAATAAATCCACCATTTAATGACTGATAATGTGTGCCCTGAGTCTTAGCTTCAGCCACAGAGGACTCAGTGACTTTCAACAACACTATCAAAGAGAATTTTAAGGCGATCCAGTTTGGTGACCTTCCAAGCAACCTAGTGCAAGAACTTTCTAGAAGTTTTAAGGTAACAGACCTGTCAGAAGCTACATGATAATTTTTCTGATCTACCAATTTAAGTGACCTGAGAGGTCTTGGCAGCGACTGTCCTGGCCTTTCAGTTCCTCTTAAAGGGCTGTGTACACCCCAAAATTGTGCTTTGGGGGAAAAATACAAATTTTAGGTGCTCATATTCTAGTTCTTACAGACAAGAATGAGATTGTGTAAAGTTTCGCGCTTATGCCCAGATGACAGATAGGTGATCATATTTTCCTCAAGGAGGGCTGACAAATTCTTTAGTATCTGGTATTAACCTAGACGTTAAGCATCAAGCAGTAGGGATCCTATAGTCTGCAGAGAGGCAGGCTTCCAGAACAAAAGACACATGGCGGGCCAGTCGCCTCTTATGTAGCTGGTTCCCCTCACAAATTCAGTCGACTCACTTGAAAAGAGGGATAAGACTTAAAGCTAGAGGGTTAGGGGAAAAAAATCCTTTTCAAGAAAACTTAAGACATGAGAGAGGAAACTTCACCCACCGATAGTATCTATTCTCAATTTTCTTGAGGTTTATTTTTCCTGCCACAAAATAGTTTTGTCCCAAGTTAGATGATCTAGAAACAAAGGTTCACCTGGGAACTGTTGAAATCACACTTTTGGGGTACAACTCCCTGATTATTTTTCTACCACTTATTTTGACTCACCTGTCATAGAAGCCTCATGCTAAACAAAGGTGCTTTAGTTAAATAAAGTCTTTCAAGTTGTCAAAATGATACCAGCCTTCTGGGTAATGTCCTTAACTTGACGATGAACCTGCCAGCTACTGACTTGGGACTTTATGACTCTGGGGTTTTACCTTGCTGCCAAGGTAACATTCACTTCTGAGCCTGCTTACTATTACCCTAATACCTGGAGAGATATTAGGAGGGTCACAGAGAATCCCTTGCTGTAGGTGATGACAATGGTCAGTAAAGACGCTAGAGGGCACATGCTATGACTAGGCTGACCATATTTTCTTGAGATGGGGCTTTCAGACCCTCTCAACAGACTGGGCCCAAGGGATCACTACACTCCCCTGTGCCCCTGACCCTGGTTTATTAAAAACAGGACAAAACTGATGGTCAGGAAATATGAAAACAAATGGTACTGCCCTTTCTAAAATGGTACATAAGTCAGTCTAACTATGACGGAGATTATGTTTGAAGATGCAAGTGGTTTGGTTGTGCAGGCACCCTCTGCATTCTTCCAGCTCGTCAGTGTCAGATCCCCTTGACCGGACATAGTATATATTAGTCATCTCTGAAGTTGGATGCATGTACTCAGGGGTGGCAAGCTTTATCAAGTTCTATTAACATGAAAATAGTTTGCTGTTGTGTTTCCCAGGTATTCTCACCAAATTGGTATGGCAAGATCTGACAATTGTCCACATTTACCTACAATTCATTCAGAAGAAGCATACCAACCTGCCTCTGATTATATTCCTGAACATTTGTTCTGTGAAAGTGAGAACTTTATCTTGCTCATTTCTCTTTTTATAATATTTACAAAGATGCTTGACACCAAATAAGTACTCAAGAGTATTGAATGAATTTCATAGTAGTTGAATTTCCTATCCTGTTTTTAATAGTCATTCCTCACTTTATTGCCTTTCATGTCTTTGGAACGGGAAACATTTTCATCGCACCAGTACAGACAAACATATTCGCCAATAGTTACATGGAGATTTCTTTAAATCTTGCTGGCCCCATGCACTGTGACCAGAGCTATAGTCAATTCTTCTTAGGATGACCAATCACCCCAATTTAACTGGGGCTGCAGGGATTCCTGGGATGCAACTCACCATTAAAACAATTATTTTTTTTACCCTTTCCAACCATCAAAACAATGCACTATTCAGGTCTCAGTTGCTTCAGGATTTTATTTAGTAATCTCTAGATACCCCTTTTGGTCATCTTCTATGGTATTAAATATAAACAAAATTCATGGAAATATTCACTAGTCCCAATGTGGTCCATAAAGGTTTTTCTTTCCAGAAATAGATCTGCTTCCAGACATCATTCACTGGAGCCCCAGGTATCACCAAACTGCCCCTCAGATTCCGTCCTTCCCCATCTCAGAAGCCCTCTCCACTGCCCCCACTGGGTGCTGGCTCTGCTCAACAATCTGGCACACTGAGCTATCGACAGTGGCTTTGCTGCCTGACGGACTGTCCAGTGGCTTTAACACAACTGTCTGACTTAGACCCACAAGAGAGAAATTACATGAGGGGGCATACAGCTTAAAACCCACCTTGTTGAATTAACGAGAGGATTATGTTAAGTGAAATAAATTAGAAGGAGAAACACAATACTGGATGATTTCATTCATATACACAATATATACATATACATACAATACAAAGAAACAGATCAGGCAAACAGATGAAACAATGAATCTGTGGCTCTCACGGCAGAACTGAGGTTACCAGAGGGAAGGAGGGTGGGGTGGGAGCAAGGGTGGTGGCGTCCGATGGACAGGAGTGGAAACTTGGTGGTAGGGATGGTGTGTTATTATCTTTAATGAAGAGTGAAACTACACATCTAAAACTTACATAGTGGCGTAAAATTATACCTCAATAAAAATGTATTGAAAAAATCCTTCTTGTTGATTTTAGACAAGGACAAAAGGACAAGTCCGGCCGGCATCCACTGACTTAACTGCCCTCTTTTACATCAATTAGCTCCCTTTCAACCTTCTACGGTGATGATGACATGTATGTTCACTGAGTTCACACTATGTCTCTTTCTGTTTTCAGTGTAATCACACCTAAAACACAATCAGAAAATGATAGTGGTGAGTAATACTAGAACTGTGGTTGTGCTGTAGTACAACATGCATTTTTTATCAGGGTGTGAAGCTGTACTCCTGAAACTTCCATAGTAGTATAAACCAATGTAAGTCAATTTAAAAATAAATAAAATAAAATTTCTACAATTTTCCCAACTGAAAAAAAAATGAAAAAATGCACATCCATGCATAATCTGGTCTTTTATTCTCCTGCTCTAAAAATCACCTCTTGCAAATAATCTGACATAATTTTGTTCACTTTTATTTTGACCTCCTAGTGATTCTGTGATAGTGTTTGTTGTTTGATGCCTCTTTGGTGAGACAGCCCAGAACTCTGTTCATTATAGCAAAGGTACCTGTAGGGGCCCTGATGGTGGTACTAGTATATCTGAAAATGAAAAGAACAAAATTTCTTCAAATCCCTTTGAGAATACTTCCACACCTACCTGAGTTTTATGTTGTTGTTGTTGTTTTATGTAATATCATTAGTGGGACAAAGGGTTACCCTCAATCAACTCTGTACCTTTTTTCATCATGCACTGTAGGCAGAGACAAAGAGTTCACAACTGAAATAGCTGGTTCTGTATCACTGGGTGGCAGGTTGAATGAGAGGTTCATTTTAACTGACAGTAAAAACTGTTCAATTAATGCTTCAAACAATCTCTTATATTGAGAGCTCTGGAGAAAGAGTCACAAGGTAAGTCTATTAATACGGAAAAGAATAAACTCAACTCTTTCTCTACCAGTTTATTTGAATTACAACATGTCTAATTGTAGTGTTTTCTTACAAATTGCATGCAATTTCTTCTTTCTGATTTAAAGACTGAAACTTAAAGCTCCCCCCATGTCACCCTTTATCACATGCCAGGAGAACATATTTGCACCCAATTCTTAATTATAGATACCTACAATGAGTTAGAAACAATCTGGACAATTCTCACACCGTGGATCAATCAGCTATGAAATGTATCACTCTCCACACCATTTGACATTTGAACAGGCTAAACTTCGTTATTGGATGGCTGTCCTGTGTGCATGTTTAGCAGCATTCCAAATCTCCTCCTAGATGCCAGCAGACACTCAAAACCTCTCCCGACAATGCCAAATGTCCCCTGGGGTGGGGAGGGGCAAACCAGCCTTCAACAGAGAGCTAGAGAAAGGACTGTGATTGACCTTAATTGCATGGAATACTAAGTTCTAGCATGTCAGCTATGGCCAGTAGGCAGGCATTAGTAAATGAGAATATAACTCTAGTTGGCTCTGTGTGGTTGTGCCTTTAAAGTATTTTGTCCACTAAGCATCCACTACATTGCTTGTGCAGATGATTACTCTTTGTTGGCGGTATTAAGTTCTTTATTATTATGTTAATGTTGTACTTTTGTCTACTATAGTTACTGAGATTTATTTTTTAAACTTTTCTTCTGACTTGATGTATGTCTATATTCTGCCATCTTCAAATAACATTTAAGTTTTAGTCTAGATCACAACTCAATTTTTTTTTTTCAATTCAATTCCCTCTCATTAACAAACCCTGAAAACTACTAGGCAAATAAGTGAGTTTTATTGGGTCCATCTTCAAGAGAAAAAAAAAATGGGGGGGAGGTAATGTTTATAACCAAATATCCAATGCTCATTTGCTTATGTACCCTGAAAATCTAGGGTCCTATGAGTGGCCCATAGCAGAGGTTTAGTGGAACAAAACCTCCACTCTCAGGTTTAGCATATTTAATGTTCTGACTAGGTCCCTTCAGATAGAGCGCAGTTTCCAGGAGCGTAGGCAGAGCCTCCTGTGTGACGTCAGACAACAGCTATCCAGTGTCTATTAACACGCAATAGCTGCATACTCTTGTGATAGTAGAAACTCTTCATGGGCATCAATCCTCAGTGGATACAGAGGTGTTAACACCTACAGGCGAGCAAGCAGTTATGAAAAAGTGAGGATTGCCTCAGTCTGTTTTGGATACACTGTGCATTGCATTTCCTTACTGACTCATGATAAGGGAGGAAACAGGTGCTCAGGTAGTAGTTTGGGGGATTGGAAAGGAAGCATCAATCCCGTTTCTCTGAAGGTACACGTTAGGAAGAAGCTTCTTTGGGCTGGGGTCAGAGGAGAGGGAAGCTAATAATTACACACTGTGGAGGTGGTGAAAAACTTTCCCCTACCCTTCTGGGTTCTTCTCAGGTTGGTCAAGCAATCAAATTAGCATCAGGCAGATTATAGGAGAAAAGGAACAAATTTAATTACATGTGTATAGAGAATAGGCATGGATGTAAATTATAAAATAAATGGTGACAAAACGAGTCTTTTATCCTGAGCTAAGGAATGGGATAGGGGCCTGGAACTTCAAGGAGAGACAAGGCTAATTCATGTGACAAGAATCCCATGCTTTGGGGTACACTTTTGTGGCTCAGGCCACCAGCACACTGCTATGAAGACCCCATACAGCCCAGGGACCCTGGTTCAAGACCCAGGTCAGGGTGAAAACCAAACATGAACAGCTGACTAAATAAAGATGTTTCTTCCTTCTTTCCTCAAATACTTCTCCCTTGCTTCCTCTCTAAAAAGAAAAAATGATTTTTAAAAGTAAGTTGCTCTGTCACTAAATGTTTGCCCTACCATGTAGACAGACGTCTCAGATAAAAAGGTTATTTTTTTTCTGGAGAGCCCTAAATCTGAATAATGCCCCCAATCTTCATTCTTCTATTTAATTAAGGAAATTATAAGTTTCTCTTGAGGCTGCAGGATCTTGATTGACTTTGGCTCAAAATAATCTACATGCTAAAGCAATAAGTTTTGGAAAGCCTATCTGGACACCTTGAGGAAACTTATCTGAACATTTGGGGAGGACTTTCCTCCAGTATCTAGGTCCGTTATTATAACTTCTAAATATACATGTAGTATTGTGAAGGACTTGAAAGAAAAATTCAGTATATCTCTGGTTTCAAGATGTTTACAGTGTCATGGGAAATAGAATAATTACATTAAACAGTTATATTGTTCTGCATACAAGTATGCAAGTACACAACAATGCTACTCTGGTTAAGAAGAGGAAGTCATAAGGTTTTAAGAAAATCAAAAATAGTGTTTCCACCAAGTAAATATATAAAATAGACGAGTTAGGGACATTTAAGAGGTGATTTTAGGCACCTATATGAAAGACAATGAGACTCTACACAATGAGAGTGGCAATAAAACAGAAATGAGGGACTAGATCTGTGAAGTACTACATATTAGCTTCTTTAAGATTTGCTGACTAATTATAGATGCGAGATGACTGAGAAGATGGAAAATGTTTGAACATTGGGAATTGGGACAATAGAGGTATGGCTAACAAGTTAACAGAGAAACTGAGGCACAGTACAATTTTTAAGAGTTTCTTTGAGTATTTATTCATCCACTCTGGCAGTGCCAAAGTAGAAATGAGTAGGAGCATTTTGCAGCAGGAACCAGCAGAAAGACCAAGTGTGGAAGCAAAGGAAGGAAATTATTGACTGGGTGCAGCTTACAACCCAGCTGGTTACATGTGATCCGTTGTCAACAGGTTTCGATTTTATAGCCTTGAGGCATGTATAGCCTTAGATTGTGGTTTGCTTAGGACACCATGGCAATAGAGCCACCTCATCTAATGACCTCCTTTTTAATTAATTTAGTAGAAGTAAGAGGGGAACAAAGAAAAGGAGATAGAAGATGGCAAGCTGACTTTTTGAGATGCTTCTTTAAATACAGAAGACTAAGTACACAAAAGGTTGGTGATGGTAAGAGTGTAACTATCTCATCTTATTTTTCCCAGTGAAGAGTCCTGCCTTTTGATTCTATCTGTTCACAGTCACATCCCTGTAGACACTCTTTGAGGCATATTTATGCTTTGAAAGCCAGTGCTTAGAATCCACGCCATCACCACCCACCTCCAACCTGTCACCTCTTTATTTAGCTTTAGCTCCCTATGAGTAACTCAAATGCCTCCAAGTCTGTTTTCCTCTCTGCTGAGATAAGTCTGCTTGGCTGGAATGTAGGAATACTTAAATCATTAAAGCTCTGTCAAGGCAGGAATGACTGCCTGCAGAGACTCAGACTCAAACCGCAGAGTATCTATCTTCTGCATTTTTGACATCTCAGCACAATATGAAAGTACCCAATTTGGATGCTACAAAAATAATTTATAGTCTAAAGACACTATTCCCTATAAATCAAAAGAGGCATTAAATTGTCTCTTTAACCCTCTGAATTCTCCACATGTCAGCATAGAATTGCCTCAATCCTCCCACCTCTACTTTATGTTCATAAATTTCTTTCTCATCTCTGAGAATTTTTATATACTTGAAACTATATTTTATTGTTGTTTAATGCTTTTTTATTTTTCCATTTACAAAAGTAAAATGTGCATGTTGCAGAAATAACTTAATTTAGAAACTAAGAAAAAAGTATAAAGGAGAAATACATGACTTTCCTCTGTTAATATTTTGGTCTCTTTTCCTCTTTTACATGTTTTAATTTTAAAACATAGTTGGAATCATGCTATGTAAATGATTTGATTTTCTGGTATTTTAACCATTGTATTTTAAGAATTTTCTCATATAATTTAAGTTAAATCCTCATTCTTGAGAGCTATATGAAATGTTACTATTATGATGTTGTATTTTTCTTTGTTCTTTATCTCCTCTGTTGATTACTTAACTCTTTTATGATATAATCTTCTTGTGTGGTGCATATTCCTATACACACAAGAGAAAAGGAGAAAATAAGTCAAAATTTACATAAATAAATCACAGATTTATTATTTCAAAATTGCTACTTATACTGTGAAAGATAATATGACTTAGTTAAGAAATACACAATTTTGTTTGACAATAATTATGTGAAATATTTATATATATATTTATTCATAAGTGCAGAAATAAAAAACTACAGAAAATTTGAAATATAAGTTTATGTTTTCCCATCCCACTATCAAAAATTAAATAGTTTTCTGTGGCATGTATATGATATACTTTATATGCTTATTTATTTTAATAGAATCACAAAATTCCTGCTCTACAATTGCTCTAAGTTAACATTAGTGACAATTTTTACACATGTATATTTTGTTTCATGCTCCAGGTCATTGTTTTTGTTTCCTTCCAGCTGAGAGCCATCATCTCCTCGGTGGGAGGGTCCACATCGAGTTGTTTCCTCCTGCGGTTCCTGATGAGGTTTAATTCTCTGCGCAGGCAGCCACAAAAGGCTCTCCAGAAGTTTCTGTGGAAACACAAGCAAAACCTCAACTCCAAATTTTAACCCCTCCCTTTTTCCATTCTCACTACCAGACAAGTAGATGTATATCCCTGAGGGCATGAATAGCACTCGCCCAGTGGCTCTCTGTAGGGGCTTGTGAATCTTCTTTCCATAAATTTAAAAAATTTAAAGTAAAAAGTGCCTTAGCTAAATGTTCACGTGGAGAACTTCCTTTTCCTAGTCCCCCTTTTTGTTTTTGTAATTGCTGTTTCAGCGACTGATTGGCCCACTTGACAATGGCCTAAACTTGCCATTGCTGCTGCCATCTGTGAAATAAGTTTGAGCTGATGGCAGTGGCTGGTCGAGATACCTTTCTTGGTAAATAATTAAGTTAATTTAAAAAATTGAAAACGTTTGGTGGGTAAAGATTATCAAAGATTCCAATATAATCAGCAACACCTGCTTGGCAATTCATGCAATTTTGTAACGCCTCTTTAATTTGCAATTTTGTTGCAACTTTTCTTTTTTTTTTTTTAAAGCTCTCTCAGTATCTTTTACTGGCCACAGGGCAGCTTGACATTCCCTGTTTGCATTTTCAAATGCCAGGATTTCTAGCAAAATGTCTGGTAACCCAGGTTGACTGACTATTTTGGAAAGGTTATCTTTTAAGCAAGCTATGAACTCTGCATATGGTTCAGAAGGGCCTTGCACAAGCTTAACAAAAGAAGTGACTCAGCCAGGCACAGAAATTTTTTCCCAGGCTCGCATACAAAATAAACGGACCTGAGCTATGGCCTGAGCACCCAACCACTATGGCTTACAAAAGAGAAAATAAAGTACTCTCTTAATGTGGTAAAGTTGGGAAAAAGCATGTTTTTTTCCCAACATTCTTTTCATAAGTTTTCGAACATGAAAATATCAGCAAACAATAGTTTCTTTAAATAGTAAAGAGTAAAATAACCATAGTTAAACATTTGGTTATAACACAATTGACAATGTTTGATTGAGTTTGCAGTATATAATGTTTTAAAATAGTAAATAGAATAGTAACTAAACACATTAGAACTTTTAGCAATTTTATATAACCCTGCAATGCATATCAATTATTAAACTTTCACATAGAATATTAACCTTTAAACCTTGATTTTCCAAAGAAACTTATTCCATTCTTAATTGTTGTAACCACACTAAGATATCTTTTTAAATACTTTTTCCACAAACATTTTTCACTTGCACAAATCTTTCTACTACTGAAACAAGGAACTAGAGAAACCTCATTTTTGCTGGGTTACTCTAAAGAACACAGAGCCCTGGGGTCCCTCTTTCTGGATAATCCTCTGG